>VDFB02121576.1:0-30672 GCA_007258455.2 Sequoia sempervirens | reverse complement strand
TTTTAAAGTTTTTAATTTAAAATTCATTAATTTAGATTTTTTTAACTTAATAGAAAATTCAGTTTATTTATTTTACATGTAAGTTTTAAAGGTAATTATTCTTCTTTATTCATTTACAATTTTACTTCTATCTTCTTTTGTTTTACATAATTTTAATTATAGAGAGATAATCAATAAAGGTTACATTGCAACTTGTAATTTGTAAGTAATGTAATTTTATTTTATTCCAACTTTTAAATTGTAATTATTGTAGTTTCACAAACTCTAATTTTTGAAACATAAATTCATTGTAGTTTTAAACTTTTTTGAAGGAAATAATGTTATTGTATTTTTTTTTTATGTTTTCAACATTTGAATCTTTTAATAATATTTCTCATCAAATGATTGTAAATCAAGTGGGTTCATGCCACTCTAGTTCTCTATATTGGTGTGGAAACATAACTCACTAGAGATATTGTAGACTATATTATGTTTGAAATTGAATGGAGCAAGCTCAAATAGGTTGAAATGTTTTGATCAACTAGCCACACTTTGCTTCAATTTTGAGTTTGAAGATAGATTGTAGAATACCATCTTCACATTCATAGAACTTGAGATATGTTACAAATGTGCTATTTTGATATGTATGCGATGCTAATAAAAGCTATTTTATAACATGTTTGAAATTGTTGGAATATGAGTGTATGCACATTTTGATATTTTTCTATTCAAATAGGTTTAATAAATTCTCCTCTAAAGTATGTAAATAATATCTTGGGGTTTAATATCTCTTCTTGTAGAGTGTGGAAGAATGTATCGTAGGGATTTGCAAGGCATTGAACACATTTTATAGAGATTTGAACATATTTTTAATTGTTATGAAAGTTCTGATAATTTATCATTTCAATTTATTTTATTTGACAACTCATTTATTTAAGGTTGTATAAAATAAATAAAATAAAAATCTTTATCAAATCAAAATTATGACACAATGTCTCAAATAAACATTTCTACAATAGAAATAAGTATTAATGTTGTAGAATAATAATATTTCTTAATTGAATTTGAGGAAAATCTCAAACTTTGATAAAATGTGAACAAATTTAGATCAATTGAACTGATTTTTTGACAATTTTTTTTTCTTAAAACATCAATTGAAAGATAGTTAGAAAATCAAACCAATATAAAAATTTCATATAAGAAGGAAAGGAAATTGTTAAATTATAAACATGCTCTGATCATGGGATTATAGGAGATGATCTAGTAGTTGAGCAACCTAACTTTGCACCTCACAAAGTCATACATCACATTTCGAATCTCTCTTATTTTTTTATAATAGTTTATTTTGCAAGACCCCTACTTATAATCAAAGTTTCAGATCCATGTCATCAAATATGATGCCATATCAACATATTTTTTGTTGTGTCCAAAATGTTTTTTTTTTAAAATGGTAGATTGATAGTTGTGCATTAAGTCATGTTTTGTTTGTGCAATGATGTGACATTGTACGATTTGTTATTTTTTAGATGAAGAAATAAATTTTATTCAATTATGAGTACTCACGATCAACATTAACAACTTTAAAGTCACACCTACTAATATCATACTATTCAAAATATTAAACATTAAATCAACAAATACTATGACAACAAATAAAACATGCTCCATTAACAAATCTTCCTCCCTGTGAGTCTTCCTCAAAACATTCATGGTTGGCATTTTCTTAGTTAAGGAGTTCACCTAAATGGTGTTTAAAAACAAATTAATAGGAATGGCTGTTGGCCTTTTAGCTGTCTATTTGATGTCAGATTTACAATGAGTGCGGTCAATGCTAGTGGATGAGATATATCCCGTAGCGCCCAAAGTTGAGGCTTTTATACTGCCGGGTTAAAAAATACAATGTCAATCAACAAGTCAATCAAGCTTGTATCATTCCTTTCGAAAGGCGACGTTGCCTTTTTTGTATAGCGTTTCAAATACCACCACAATCATTTCATTCTAGTCACTTGCAGGAACAGACAAACGGTAAAAATGTTTTAGCCATGGTTTTGGTAACAGTGAAAGTTAATGAGTCAGAAACTGCAGAGATATTCCCCCTTTCGCTTTCTCGCACTCAGCTTTCACGCACCTTAGGTATACATTGCGTCGTTTCACTGTTGGAAAAGTACGACCTACTGTGTATGGCATTTTTGTTGGAGCGAGGCAATTTTGTGTTGATCCATCCTCCACACGACAGGACAGGAGAGAGGAGATCCTATACCTCTACAACCCCAGATACAGATACAAATACAGATGCACCCAACAATCTCAATGGCCCATCTTGCTTTTGGAAAGTGATGATGACCATACCTGGAGGAATAAGAGTGGGGAGGGGGCTGATGAAGTCTTCCTAAGATGAGATCCTTTTTGTGTCACGGAATGGTTGGGAGGTTCCATTTCTCTCTGCAAAGTTTGCTTTCTTCATTATCAAGAACCGATCTCATCCTGTGTTGGAAAATGATGCGTGAGCCTCAGTGAAGATTCCATGCGACTGTTTTTAGTAAACAATTAATAAATGTTTGTATTTGCATGTTGCTGCACATGAGCTATATTTAGAGTTGGTATGCAAAACCTCTATAAAAAGAGGTCATATGTAATGAATTGATATATCAGAGGAATAATAAAGCTCTGTGTGTTTGTGTAAAACATTTCTTTGTGTTTCCTTTGTTTTTGCCAATCTCTATTGTGTTTTGCTTGGGCTTTTGAAATCTACAATTGGTATCAGAGCCAAAAAAGATTGTGGGCATTAGAGTGTTTGTGAGATGGAGGTTTGATCGAAGGTCTGAAGATTGCAGTTATTTGTTGATGCTGTAAGAAGTGAAAAAATAAAATAAAAAAAAGGAGACCGTGCATCAAGGAGATGCCATAAGCAGCACAGATCTGAGGAATTATAGCTGCTAAAGATTGTTTGTGTTGATTGCAGACAGCTTGGAGTTGTGTGTAAAAGATTTGTGCTTCCTCTGTTTTCTGTATTTGTGTTTTGTTATTGTGTTTGTCTAGGCTTTGAAAATTTACATCCTGGAGAGTTACAAGGGAGGAAATCTAGGGATCATAGAAGCTGTAATGACTGATCGTTGAGGAAAGATTAGATTTAACAGTTGTGACTTTTGCGTCACGGGTATCCCCAACGTCGTCGTCGTCATCATTTTTCTTAGCCTTGATCAGATTACATACTAGAAAGCATTGAGAAATCCGTTGCCTGGCTAATCAGGGTAGCGGAGAAATCATAACCCAAATCTGTGATGAGCCTGATAGCCTCATAGGGATCTCTGCTCTCCAGAATGGCAAGGACACGTTTTGCAGGTAACTTGGAATTCATTGCTACTGCTACACATGTACGGGGGAATAGCATGTACTAGAGTAGGAGTTCATGATTGGTTTTGCCTTTCCCTAGATACGACCTAATAAGTAAGGCCTTTATTTTACGTATAAACCTAAACCTTATTGTGGAAAGCACTGCCATGTCTTCTAACATGACAAGCGCATCCGGAGAAGCCAGTGCAAGCATATCCTCAGACAACTACACTGCGGGACACACATCTCGTGCCAAGAGAAAAAGGAACTTACCAGGGAATCCAGGCAAGCATTAACTCAATCAACTGTTTCTGTAAAACCAGAGCTCTAAATTCTTTCAATTCTGTTTAGATCTACATTCCAAATGCCAATTTTTGTTAAAGTAAATTCGCTGTCTTTTGTGGTGAATTCAAATTGAGGAGTAGCAATTAAATTTTGATTGAGTTGCAGACCCAGATGCGGAAGTAATAGCTCTGTCTCCCAACAGTCTAATGGCGACGAATCGGTTCGTATGCCAAGTGTGTAACAAGGGATTCCAACGAGATCAAAATCTGCAGCTGCACAGACGGGGTCATAATCTTCCATGGAAACTGCGGCAGCGGAGCGGCAAGGAGAGCAGAAAGAGAGTGTACATATGCCCCGAATCGAGCTGTGTTCATCACGATCCTTCCAGAGCTCTGGGCGACCTCACTGGTATCAAGAAACACTTCTCTAGAAAACATGGAGAAAAGAAATGGAAATGTGACAAATGCTGCAAAACATATGCCGTTCAGTCGGACTGTAAGGCTCATTCTAAAACATGCGGTACACGGGAGTATCGATGCGACTGCGGAGCCCTCTTCTCTAGGTAGGTACATTCACTTATTCCACAAACCCTTCTCTATTCCCAATCCTCTTTGTCTTTAGGATATGATATATGCTAGACAGGTAGCGTGCTTTTGTCATACTTGTAGTCTTTGTCACTGCATTTTCCTATTAATCGTCAACTCTGCAACCAACTTTAGTTGGCTTAGAAATTCACGTGATCGGACTGAGAGAAACGCTGTAACGCACGCCACTGCTTAAAATATTTCGGTCACTTCTGTTATGTCGAAATTTGAGTTGGAGTCTACCGGTCTGCCTGCCTGCCCCTCTGCCAATGTTGGGTTTGTTTGTAAGCTATATTATATATTAGTTACTGTACCTTTTATACTTAGTTTAACGATAATGCCACTGTTAATCCAAAGGAAAAGCTTGTGTAGTGACTGATCAGTGATCTCCAGTTCCACCCACAAGGATCCTAAGCATCGAATGTGACATTTTGTGTATACAGGAGGGACAGCTTTATCACCCACCGAGCTTTCTGCGACGCCTTGGCTCAGGAGAAGGCAATAATGACCTTACCTGGAGGTGGAGCAAATGACATGAAGTCCTCTTCTTGTGCTGCTGCTTCTCCTTTGGGAGTAATGTCATCGGATGAGAATGGAAGAGTGCCATTGTGGTTGGGTACAGATCCTTCAAATCCAATGGACATGGGCATTGCTTCTTCCTTTCTTACTACACAGCCGACAAAAGCCATGCTACCTCCCTCAGAGTATGATGACACGGCGAGACAGAATCTTTCGTTAGCTAGACTATGGCCATTGACATCGTCACCTGCCATGGGAAGTCTTTATTCAAGTCTTTTCAATTCAGGGTCTAGTCAAGTCCCAGTCAATCTCGTTGCCATGGATTTATCGAGTCGAATGCCTAGCAGTAGGGACTTGGAACAAGGGGCCACAAACTGGAGCTCCACACGGTTCCCATCTGCATTCATGGTAAGCAATGATATCACTAGGAGCCTTCCCAGCATGTACAGCCACCACTGTAGCGAGAACATTAGTAACATTTCTCAGATGTCAGCTACAGCTTTGCTGCAGAAAGCAGCGCAAATGGGTGCAAAGCCCAGCAGTTCTTCTGCACTCTATTCGGGCTCCATGGAGAGGCAGAGCCAAAAACAACACCGAGGAGAGATTCTAGGCTTTGTGCACTCTTATTCAGAAGCAATGGACACAACCTCGCAGGACAACAGTGAGGAAGCCAATGCAGGCCTCCAAGATATGATGAAATCTTGTGTTGGATCGTCCAATGCAGAAAAAGGTTTCGATGGTATGTTGCAGCAGCAGTTAGTCACATTTGGGGAAAACAATATAGCAGCTTCTGAGACTTACGGTGGGCTTATCGAAAGGTTGGCTCCTAGGAATATCGACATTGCACCTGTTCCCCAACATAAATCTATGTTGCAGGTGGAGAAAAATGTGAACCCAGCAGTAAAAGAATGTGAGGGAGTAACGAGGGATTTCCTAGGTGTAAACAGATTAAGTTCTGCAGGTAGAGGAGGAGGCATGCGACTGGTTCTCAACATGGGTCCTTACAACAATCTGTTGGACTGAAGACCCTGTAATCAATATCTAGAGTGTTTTGATAGGGGTGGATGGATACAGATCAACATTAATAAGCAAATATAAACTCAGCAATTCATGAATAAACACACACACAAATAAAATACGAGCTGCTGCTCCAAATACTTGTATTGAATTGCTTGTCCAAAATGGTTTACATCTGCCTCTTATATAGAGGACTTTAGATACATTTAGAATAATCTAGAATATAGGCTGACATATTATTTTACCTTGGCTGACATAATATAAGTTTCTAGAATTTACCTAATCCTAAACTTCTAGAATTTATCCAACCCTAACCGACATAAAAATAACTTCTAGAACTTTACCAAATTTTACTTAATTCCTAATCTCTAGTCCAGTTGGAACCTCTAGAAACTTCTAATTTAATTAATATTTTACATCTCATTTGAGGGAGAAATTACATTTCCCAACACTCCCCCCTAATTTCAACCTCAAATGCTACTGCATAAATTTCCTTTGTCTTGACTGGTGACTTTGCAAATCTTTTTCGTTGCTTGATATCTTCATGCCTGATGATGCCTTTGTCTTTGTCCAAGTCTTCAAACTTCAAACCATCTCTATGATCTATAGATCTCTTTCCTTAACTCTTTTCAACTCTCATCCCACTGCTGCGGCAGTCATTCAAACTTCAAATTTTCATAACTTCAAACTGGAAGTCTTTTCTGCAAACTTGCTATCTATAACTTTCCATCAAACCTCTCTTGATTTCTTTCATCTTCAACATATGAACATTTCCACTTGAACAACCTTTTGAACATACCTGTCATCTTTTGCCAACTCGATCCGTAATACCATCCACAATCCATTTTCATACAATCTACCATAGAATCCTTCTTGCATTGCCCGTTCCAACATCTCTTTTCAGAATGACTCTTCAAACACAAATACTGCAAGGATGTAAGGCCCAACATCTATCCTTCGTATATCCTTTCCTGTTACAATGACAACATTGCACACATTCCATTTCTTTAACAAATTTGGTTACATTTGTATTATTTCCTTTACCTGTCACATATCCAAGTCCTTCATGTTTTGGCCTCATTACTGGCTTAATTGGCTCTCTCATCCCTTGATCATTCCTTCCTAAACCTTTACCTTTGTATCCCATTCTTTCCATGATCTTTAAACCAATAGTATTATCATTGCCATTACATCTAACAACATTATCATTTTGACAATTTTTATCACAAATTTCTTCAGCAAAAACACATTTATCAATGCACGAATTCAAATCCTCTGTACTACAAGAAACATCATGAACCAATTTTGACTTCAAACATTCATTGTTTGCAATAAATGATTGATTTAGCTGATTATTTTCTTCTTTCAACAAACAATTCTCCTCTTCTAGTTTCTTCATCTTTTCTTCTAAATCATCAACCAACTTCATTCTTTTTTCCAATTCCTCATTCCTTGTATTAATCTCATCAAACAATTTTAGTTTTTCTTCAAGCTCTTTATTTTTCTCTCTAAGTTTGCACAATTCCTTCACCTGCAAATTATTTATTTGTTCCACAAACTTTAACCTATCCTCTAGCTCTTCAATTGCCTTTGTATAATCACTAATTTCATTTAAAAGATTACATTTTTCTGCTCCCATCTCTTTCCTTAATTTTTCCAATTCTTTTTCTAAAAAATCCTTTTCACATTTTAAACTTGTATTTTCTTTCTTCACCTTTATTAATTCTTCTTCTAAATCTTTTGTTTTCTCTTTCTTTACTCTATCAACTTTTCCCATTGAATCAAACAAATAATCTTACCTTACTTTTATTTTGATTCTGATTTCTTCCTGATAACCTCAATGCTAACACTCCACCAAAATATTCTTGCTTCTTCCTTCCTGCAGCTGTATGGCCAATTTATATTTCACAGAATGATAACTTTTCAAGCACAAATCTTATCAGAGACAACCAATTTTATTTATCTCAGAAAAATATTTGTCTTCCATCCAAACAACACTACCAGCAATTACTCAGACACAACCATTTTTTTTATTTAGCCAGAAAATCATATTTTCCTCTGTGTTGAATCATAACAGCATTACCAAAAATTACTTAGTAAATAATCTAACAGATTACTACTCTTAATCTGCTTTAGCTTACACAACAACTTCTTATTTTGTTAACTGCAATTTTATTTATGCACAACGGCTATTGTAACAGTTGCAATATCTATAATCCTTTCTTAGCAACACAAAATGCAGTGACAACAATATGATATTCATTTCCAGCAATCCTTACCAGCGGCATTATTTTCTCCTTCAGGCTGACTTGTATCAACTTCCTCCTTGCTGAGTTTATTCTGAGCGATTTCATTCAATGCTGCAATACTTGTCTGATGACTGCCACAAATGGTGGCAGACAATTTTCAACCAATCTCCGGACTTGTGCTCTGATACCACTCTGATAGGGGTGGATGGATATAGATCAACATTAATAAGCAAATATAAACTCAGCAATTCATGAATAAACACACACACAAATAAAATACGAGCTGCTGCTCCAAATACTTGTATTGAATTGCTTGTCCAAAAATGGTTTACATCTGCCTCTTATATAGAGGACTTTAGATACATTTAGAATAATCTAGAATATAGGTTGACATATTATTTTACCTTGGCCGACATAATATAAGTTTCTAGAATTTACCTAATCCTAAACTTCTAGAATTTATCCAACCCTAATCGACATAAAAATAACTTCTAGAACTTTACCAAATTTTACTTTATTCATAATCTCTAGTCCAGCTAGAACCTCTAGAAACTTCTAATTTAATTAATATTTTACATCTCATTTGAGGGAGAAATTACATTTCCCAACATGTTTAACCACTTAAGAAGCTGAGAGCAAAGCTAGCACCCCGTCACCTCTCAAGCTATACAAATGCACATTTCCATACGTGGGTAAGTACTGTTAGCTCTTCACCAACTATTTCAATTAAACGATCAAGTATGCTTATTTTATAACTCATTTGTCAAGATTGGTTTTACTTTTAATGGTCATTTTACAGTCAACTGGGCTTGCTCTACCATAACTTTCATATGAATTCTCAACACCTCTTTGTGTGCGGGTGAAATTCTCAAGAGTTCTAAGATAAAAAATTTGTGCTGGTGTTTTCTCGAGTTGGTCTAGTAGACTATAATCCGTAGGATTATCTTTTATTGGTCCTTTTGATTACGAAGGGGCTCCTTGGATAGTAACCTTTCCTCTTCATGTGGTAACTCCACACTCAGGATTGGGCCCTTGTATAGTGATTATTGAGACATGATGGTCATAACAGTGTGTGTTAGTTATGACATTATCGTAGGTGTGATTAACCTGAGTGTACACTTTTTCTTTTCTAGCATCGTTTCCTTTTCCATGGTCAGGCATCGGATTTTTGTATATACCCAAGTCATTGTTTCTAGAGTTTCTAGGGCATTGATCAACATTTACCTCACCGTGATCTATGAGATCTTGGATTACATTTTTGAGTTTCATACAATTGGATGTCTTGTGCCCTTTTGTACGATGATAATCACAATAGTCATCATCTTTATACCATGTGGGTTTGATTTGGTTCCGTGTATTGTTTGAAGTCTGGAAGTTTTATTAGATTTATTTGGATTAGTTTATTCAAGAGCGTTTCAACGGGTTTCTCTAAGGGAGTGTATTTACGTTTGGGAGGATAATTTTTTTTCATTGGTGGTAGTCCTTGCTAGGGGTTAGCGTTTTGAACATGTTGATTTCCCTATTGTATGTTTGTTTTGAAGGGTGCATTTATGACAACCTTTACATCTACCACACTGCCATTAGTAACATTCTTATTTTTAGACCATAAACAAGGTTTGTTGCTAGAACTAGATGATTGGTGGTTGTCTTTGTAGATTTGCATTGATCCCTTAGCAATGAGGGCTCTCTCAATGTTAAGCCCTTTAGAGATAAGTTCTTTGAAAGTTGATGTGCATTGCATTCATAGTTGGAAGGCAAGATCTGTGTTTAAATTTTGAGTGAGGATTTCAACTTGTTGCTTTTTGGGTATAGGCTATTTGCATTTTCTTGCCTTGTATCTCCATCTTTGTAAGAAAGAAGCAAAGGCTTCTCCCTTTCTTTTTTAAAAAGTGTATAGTTCCTCCAAGTTTATTTTTGCATCAATAGTGTAGGAAAAGTGTACTACAAATTGGTTTATGATTTCTTGGAATGTTTTAATACATTGATGTAGATATGAGAACCATTTGATTGCTTGTCCACCCAAACTGCATGGAAAAATTCACATAAGGTATGTGTCATTATAAGATACTTCCATGCAAGCCACATAGAATTCTATTATGTGTTCCTTGGGATTTCCACATCCTTTATATTTATCAAACTTTGGCATTTCAATGTTTGGGGGAAATGGTACCATCATGATGCTTATGTCAAACAGGTAGGGACATAAATCTTGAATGATGTATGATTTTTTAGTCTTCCCCACTTGTAAGTCTTGAATATTTTGCATTAATACTTGTGTTTGTGATGATATGTCCATAGGAGCAATGCTTGGTGATGAGTTGTAGGTATTATCTTGATGAATGGTTGATGAGTTAAATAATGGATCCTGATAAGGTGAGATGTTCACATTATATTGATTATAGGGAGTATTGTTTGGATTGGTATGTGGTGGGGTGAATGCATTGTATGGATCATATTGGTTTTGAGTGATGACATTCTGTTGAGGATTTGGTTGGAAATTTTGTTGTTGTTGTGCTCATAATTGTCTTTGTGCTTGCAACTATTGTTGAATATGTAGTTGTTGTGTTTGTTGGTATGTGATGCTTTGTTGTGGGGATGGTATTTATTGTTGATGTGAAGCAACATTTTGTTGGGGATGTTGTGAAGTGAGTTGATTTTGTGGTGGGATGATGTTTTGATGTTGTTAATGCATGACATTTTGTTGAGGATATTGTTGTTGTTGATGTTGTTGAGGTTGTTATTTTGATGTTATTCATGTTGGTATTGTTGATGTTGATGTTGGGGTTGTTTATTTTGATGTTGATGTTTGGGTTGTTGTATGTTGGGACAATTCAAGTTCATGTTTTGTGAAGGTGGATTCATCCCATAATTTTTCATGTTTGAATTTTGAGCATTGTATCTTGATGGGATGTTGGTGTTTTGAAAGCCTAGATTTGTGTTGGTGTTTTGAAAACCTAGACTTGTGTTGGTATTTTGAAAGCCTAGACTTTTATTGATATTCTCTAGACTTTGAGCATTGTACAAGGGATTAACATATTGATTTGAGAAATTTGTTTGATCCATCCCTTGCAAAGTAACCTTTGGTTGAAGTGACACATTTAATGAAGAATGCCTTGGTATTTGTTGCATAGTATTTTGTGCCAAAGATTCATTTCCAAGTGGGTGATTCCTTGATGATATTCTTGATGCTAAGGATTATTCTTTTAATATTTTTACATCAAAGTTTGAGAGAAGTTTAGCACCATTTTGTGCAAGTTTTAACATGTACAAATTTGGGTCAAGATTTAACATGGTTTCTATTATGTGACCAAGAGTTGAATCTTGTGACCTTTCTAGAAGTTCATTGAGAGTAAATTCTCTAGGTTTATTGGTGATATCCTCTGTATAAACCATTTCAACGTGAGTTGTTTGAGGTTGTGTTTTGGTTGGTAATAGAACTTCATGATTGATATTGGGAATTTCATAGGGTTGATCACTAACATTTGTAGTAATATTAACATTTCAACCACTAGGATTGGATTCCATATTTTTCTTATATTGGGATCTTGTTGTGAGCATACAACTTGTACTAACCCTAGAAGATATGAATTGTGATATTTTGTCCAAATGATTTCATTTAAATGTTTCTTCAAATTGGGATAATAGTGACACCTTAATAAGTTTTTGACCAATATTTTGAATGAAGTTTGGTTGGATGGATGATGTGGAACCTTCAATTTAGACAAAGTTTGGACTAGATCTAATGTTTATGATTTTTTTGAGGATGATGATAATGATATTGCAAACTTCAAGGGTAGACTAATGACTCTAAAGTAGGCTAGCTCGCCATGATTTTAACACTAATTTGATCAAATACTTGTAAAAAGAGATTGTTTTCCAAGCAAGATGTCAAACTAAGACATGAGATGAAGATCTAAGTCAAAATGACCAATATCTAATCTTAGGCTATTGTTTTGAATGGATTGAGCTAATGGTTTGTTGTTTTTGATAAGTTGATCCAAATGATAACTAATTGTGTTTCAACAATTCCAATGTGAACCTAGAAGTTATAGTTTTGTTACTATTTTGAATGATCAAGATAGTCATGGGGACCTATTTTTCATGAAACTCAAGTTTGTTAAAGTCTGCTAGTCAACAATTTGAATATGCAAATTTACTAGGTTCTCTATATTTTTTGATAGACAAAGGCGTTGCATTGTCAAAACAAAGGTGTTGCACTATTTACTGCAAAGGAACGTTGATGCTTGCAAAGGCACGAATATGTCTGCAAATGTACCTTGATTCCATAGAAGCATCACAGTGTTGGAAACAAAGGCGATGAGATGTAGTTTCCTATGTTTACTCTAGAACAAAGGAATTGCAATGTAGAGGAGTGTTGAGGTGCAAAAAAAGGCATTGTTTTGACAATAAAAAAAGAGTTGATTTGCATACAAAGGTGCTACACTATCAAAACAAAGACATTACAATTTGTTTAGAAGTTAAAATTTTATAAGTTTGTCAGCATTTTGAAATTTTGATGTCTATTTTGTGTTTGATTGTTTTGGCAAGTAATAAAAAATAGTAAACAATATGTAAAACTAACTCAATTGGTGTTGGATGATTTATGTGTGTTCTTCTTCCACAAGATTCCACTAATTGGTATCACAAGTATATTCACAATAAAGACACGCTATAGAACACATCCTATTTGTAGTGGCAGATTGGGTTTATCATCTTATTGTAGGCCCACATAATAAAATACCTTCCAATGAGTGGATGACTAGAGTATGCCAAGGTCATGTACCACATTGACATCTCTTACCTTGAGAGGAAAAAATCCTAATAAGGGATTATTATCACCTCAACAAAGGTTGGTACATAGCGAGTAACTTCATGCATTTATCCTTGTATATTGCACCACTTTGAATTGATGGTCTACAAATGACTCTTAATATTCTAGATTTTATAAGTTTGTAGTGGGGGAATTAGTGAACAGAGAGCTCATCCAATATGCTTGAGTCGAAAGGGGTCACCTCTCTCCTCATCACCTATACATTTCTTGGTGAACCAAGGGTTACTAGGCTTGGCTTGAAGGATGCTAGCTACTCCTTGGGGTACAACGTTCGTTTTGAAACATAGAAAAATGGGATGAGAGGTTGGTGAATCACAATGGAGTGAGGACCTAGGAAACCCTTACTTTTCATATATTTTATTAGAAAATGAGATCCCCAAAGGAAGGATTAACTTCCAACCCTTGGGTGAGTCAACCCTAGATTGGAAGATCTATTGTTTTCCTTATGATAAAAAAGTGTAAAATATGACTAAAATGTACTTTTAGGAGATGAAAATAAAATGCCTAATGAACTCAATTTTACAATGTAAAACTTGAAATGCAAATTTAAATCATATTTTTAACATAATTCACAATCTTTCGACAGATATGAGAAGGGTAAAATACTATGCACCTGTCACCAAAAATGTTGCAAAGTTTCATACTAGGACTCATTCGTCCAAGGGCGAATGGGTCTTTATACAAGGTTTTTTCTCAACTTCGAGGGTCCTCTGGTGCAAGATCCAAGCTTCTGTTTGCCCCAAGTTTCATTGTTAGAAAGCTGTAAATAAATTCAGGATATGAGTTTCTGTGTCTTGACAACAATGTTGACAACTTTGTGAAATTTCTCTTGTGATCAGTCTTCAATCCTTCTTCACCTACAAATATGGGCATACACAAAGAGAGTTGAAAATGTTTTTTTTTTGGTGAATAGGGGTTTACCTTGGTCAAATGCCAATTTTGTAATTAAACCTTGATAATGAAATAATAATAATTTATAAAGGAATGGATGAATGAACAAAGCTTGTTACAACTCACCAAACCCTTTTATGGCTACCCTTAGAGGATTAAAGTCTAACACATCTCTCTAAGGATTGGATCTTGCATAAAATGGCTTGATTGCTTGATAAATATTGATGCTTGAATGCTTGCTTGAAATTTGAAACCTACATCACAATGTTAGCTCCAAAAACATGCATGAACACGCATGAATCTTGACATCATGATAGGATCTTGAATGCTATTGTAATGACTGATAAATCCACTCTTCAATGCTCTTGATGATTATATTTTCTCATGTGAAAGTTTCCTTAATGCTAGATATTTTGAATTGATAAAATAACTATGTATTTAGAGGTATTTCCTTAATTACCTGACAATTAAACACCACAAGCCGACCTTTGCAATTTAGATTTAAATAATTAAAATTCTGCCAAAAATATATTAAAATTGGGTCCCGAGACTTAATGGAACCCATTTTCCCTTGGGAAAATGGGTCTTAGGCCCTAAACCTAGGACACATTTTCCAATATGTGTAATTAAGTGTATCCATTGATTAAATGTGGGTTCCCTTTTCAAAAAACAAAATTAATTAGGCATGTGAATGCATAATATGGCCAATTAAAGGCTTAATTAAGTCCAATTAATTAAGGGGATGCAAACACAGTGTGAAAATGTAAATGGATTTTTTTTTCTACACTACATTTATTCACCACTTTAGTGAGAGTATGAACTTATGCTCAAACTCACAATAAAGTAGACAAATACATGTCAAGAGGAGTCCAAGTGCATAAATGTCGAGGGGATATGATGATAAGGATCAAGGAGGTTATGCAAGCCCCCAAGATCAAGATCCCATGGAAAATCAACATAAGCACAAAGGGACACACACCTATGTATGATATGAAACAACAAGACAAGACACACAAACATACAATGTCAAAATTAATGCAAGGAGGAAAGAAAGAAGGACTAGCAAGCTGCATTATGCCATGTCCATTAAATACACTCATACAAATATAAAATATCTTATGAAACACATGGCTCCATAGGAAAGCGAGTTGTGTTATGCTCGGTGGCCATGAAAAATATGCTCACAAGGGCTAGAGTAGTCCAATATACACTAGGTGAGCCCCCAAGACAAATATGAGAAACACGCACTAGGTCTACAAGGTGTGAACTCACAAAACAAGTGGCGATGCGAAAGTCATGCAAGGTCTACAAGCTCCCATACGTCAACCATACCAAAAGTTATACTCCTTGATAACTTTGATAAGGTGCCACAATATGATCAAGATGTTATGCCAATGCTACACTAAGTTCAACCTCTTTAAACAAAGTGGAGCAAGAAATGTTAAACAAAGCTCACCTCAGGGGGTGCAAATAAATAATGCCAAAATAATAATATGCCAAAATGAAATAATGGTAATGTAATGATCACACTTCCTAGGAGATGTATGCTATCATCAGTAAGAAGGGAACATACAAACAATGATTGAGGGACAATATGACCCCCACTTAAAATGTCAACATACTTTCTATGTTGGTATATTAAGTAGAAAGAGAGGAAGAGGGGATCCTTGAAATAATGCACACCTCCCAAAAACTAGTTATCCTTTTCCCCCAAGTGTAGAGAGAAAAACAACCACCAAAGACTATCATGTTGTTGCTAAGATAAATATGCTTGCACTTGAGATTGTACCACCATAAATGGCAATGAGAAAGACACGTAAAGCTACCAATGCCACATAGTGATGAGCAACATGATAGGATTAAAATCAGTATTAATTAGAGGAAATAGGTGGATCAACACAAGGAAGAGCACCACAATCCTTCAGATGTTGATTTTTATTACTCAAAGCCGTACATTCATTAGTAGAATGACCACGAACTTGATGATATTCACAAAATGAGCTCTCGTTATAAAATTTCTTTCGTGTTCTTGGAGGGAGAGATATCAAACAGGCTTGGCAAGGTACCCTCTTGATCAATAGTAGAAGATGTGTCTTTCTTTTGACACAAAGATATTTCTTTCTTAGTACAAGGTGGCATACATACACAAGACTCTAGATTGTGAGATTTTGTACTCTCCCTTAAAGGAGGGTGTAAAATATAATTCACCCCAATCATCACTAAGAAATGTGTTGGAAGATGAAGCAATATCATGACCATTATGTATATTTGTCTTAGGAGTGTTTTGAATAATAACATTGATATTAAGTGAAGGCTTCTTTGATGATTTTGTTTCTTTTAAAGAAAAATAACCAAGACCCCTTGTTGTTTCTTATGTGTAAGGATTTATAGGTACATGGATACCTTGTTCTCTAGCATGACATCCTTTTCCATTACAACCAAGTTATTTTAAAAGGTCATAACCTCTTCCATAAATTTTTTCCATTTCTTTTGGATTTGGTGGTTTCTCGTGATCACACTCATCATATGTGAATGCATAATTTGTGTTTTCCTATTCTTTGCTAAAAGTTGTGGACTCACATGCTTTTTATGACTCAACTTGTGTTGATATTATGTTAGCTTCTTTCTCTTTCTCTTTCTCTTTTCTATTTTCCTAATTTATGTGTAATCTTGTATTCTCCCATGAATATAGGTGTAAAATCCAATGAACCCCAGTCTGGGTGCAAAAAGTTGGGGGGCCAAAAAGTGGCCAACTTTTAAAGAAAAAAAATGAAAATCCATAATGCGAGTGCATTATAATGTGCTTGTGTTATAACATGAGCGCGTTATAACATGCTCACTTTATAACTTGAGTGCATTATAACACAAGCACGTTATGAGTCTTTATAAGGAAAAAAAGAAAAAAGAAAATCCAAATCATTTTAGACTGTCATATTTCCTTCATCTACGGCCTGCAATCCCTTCCAAGTTGCGCTCGCTTTGTGGAGACCTCAAACTCATCAATTTATTCATTGAATCTTTGTTATTTCTTTGCCAAAATTTTGCCACATCAACGGGGAGCTCCAAGGAGTAAGATTTTTATTTTTTTTGTGAATTTGTTGTTAAATAGGTATATTTAATATGTTTTTGATGTTAATTTCTTTAATTATCAGGAGTTGAAAATCCACCTGATTCTTCTCCTCATGAACAAGCACACCAACAAAATCTTGATGAACAACCACGACAACAAACTTCTCCAACAATTCCTCAACATCCTCCTAAAACTCAACAAAATTTAATGGGGGAAATTGAAAACAAAAAACAAATTGAGGAGTTAATTGTGAGGTTGAACAATCCTGTAAGTTCAACCTCAGAAAGAACCACGCTTGCAATTTCACTTCAAGCTATGTTAACACATGTAGATGCAATTAACAAAAAATTAAGTGGTTTGGAGGATAAGAGGTGGGAGTACAAAGATTTTTATGCAGATAAATTATCCTACAAAGAAGTAAAAAATTATAAAATTATAAAATATGACTTGTGTTCACTATTCACTAACCCACATACAAATCAAACTCTTGATCTTACAAGCAAGAGGTTTCCTATATCCATTAGTGCAACTACCAAGTGATAAAGGAACATTTTTTAAAGAGGTGGTGGATGGTTTTTGACCATCCTCCATGCAACAATAATGAGATCCCCCAATATTTCTTAAGGAAACTCTACTTTGAGTTTTTCCTTAACAAAATCCCCAACTATTTTGATATGTGGTACTTTCAGGGGAGAGGTGGTGGGTCGATAGAGGATAGACTAGGTGCACATCTCGATCCTCAGTGGCAAGTGAGACAAGCACTCACTAGATTGGATTATGAGCATGTTGCTATCTCTTCCATTATGAAGGAGAGTGCTGAGATGGACACTCTATAGTCTATTAGTTCTCTGACTTAGAGTATCATCTAGCATGCAAGTCCTGCAATACAATGTGAGCCAAGGGAGACTTTGAGAGGTAGGGTTCCACCCCATACTTCTCAGGTTTTTGGGTCCACCTATACATATGACCCCACAAATAGTTAGGAGGAAGGTGCGCAGGCTATGCCTACAGCTAACCAGTTGGTGATGACAAATGTCATTTTGAATGAGGCTTTTGGCCTTGATACTCAGGAAAATATTAGTATGTTCATTGAATTTAATTTATTAAATTTCTTTTTTAAATGTAAGATTAACTATTTTTTTTGTTTGATGAATCGCTGCTAAGGGGTAGCACCCTTATCACTTTTGATTGGAACTATCAACTAGTGAGGCCACATTTGGGGGACCTCATCCTTGCCATTCATATTCCCACCTATAACCAGTTGATCCCATCATCTTCGACGACCACTGATTTGTTACCCTCCATATCCCTTGATTATCGCTACGCCTGCCTGCATTCCCACCAAGCAACCTACAAGACCCGGTGCCATTCCTTCATTTTTGCTACAACTGCCTGCATTCCCACTAAGCTCCCTATAGGACCCAGTGTCATTCCTTCATCTGCTTATCCTTCCTGCATTCCCGCCAAGCTCCCTGCAGGACCCGACATCAATCCTCCTTCTGAACACCCTCGCCAGCTTTGACCCCACAATAGCATTCGATCTTCTTCCGAACTCCTCCATTCTCTGAGCACAATCCACTCCATTATCTGAACTTCAGCCAACAATCGATGCATGTTTGTCTCACCATCCAATGGTGGGATTCAAATAGAAGACACTAGTTTCACTACTGCTTGCAACTTGTCATTGCACTGCAGGGTCATCCCCAAGATTAACTAATTTAGTTTAATGATTGTAATAAAATTTCAAGGTCATAGTGTTCATACTATTTTCACCAACCCTCCACCTCCTTTTTACTCCATTGCATCTATTGCCAAGGTATGTAACTAGTAAACAATTATAAATATTACATGTGAATAGCATTGTTATATGAATGGTATTCTAATATCTGATTTTGGATGTTGAATAGGTTAATAATGGAGATTTCATGATAACAAGTCTCCTAGTGGTGGTGGAGTTCAAACCTTCACTCAGGTAATAGAATAAAGAGTTTAACTAATGAATTTTACTTAATAGATTTGTGTAGTTTATATTCATATCATTGATTCCATTACATTGCACACCATTCAAACTCAAAGCATTACTTCACATTGCATAACTAATAACTAGATGTTGATAGAGGACAAAATTTCAATTACAATATAGCTTTTTAGAAAGTCAACATTTAAGCAGTGACGTATTACTTCACATAACTTAACTAATAACTAAGAGTAGCTACCAATTGCATTTGCTTGTCATAGCATTCCATGAGACCACATTTTATTAAAGCATTTTTTCAGTATAGTTCACTGCCTTATTTATGCTATGGATGCTTGGAAAAAATCTATCAAAGCATAATAGTAAGCAATAGTGTAGACAAGGCAATGAGTTGTTTGAAAAAATGCCTCAAATAAATGTGGTCTCATGGTGATGTCCATAGCCATGAGACCACATTTCTTTGAGGAAAATTTTCAAACAACTCACTGCCTTGCCTATGCTACCACATTTTCCATATACATATCTACCAAAACATTTATCAAAAAATTCACTTCCTTGCTACTATGGCTAAAAGCCTAAAGCAAGTGCTTTCCAAAAAACTATGGATTCTTGGAAAAAATCAATCAAAGCATAATAGTAAGAAATAGCATAGACAAGGTAGCAAGTTGTTTGAAAAAATTCCTTGAAGATCCATCACCATGAGACCACAATTCTTTGAGGCATTTTTTCAAACAACTCGCTTCCTTAAGAATAGATAATCCTCTTTAATAAAATCAAATCATTTTAAGCTCTTGTATTTGATCCCAAAATCTAATCCCATCCTCCATCTTCATCCTTAGATCCTATTCTTCCAATCCCCAAGTTCATTTCTAATCCATCATCCTAATTTCCATGCTCATCCAAAATCAATACCAATCTTTCTTCCAATCAATCCTCCACCGTGTCTAACCATCTAATCTATCCTCCATCCAACCTAATCTATTCTAATCCAACTTCATCCATTCCAACCAACCCCAACCATATTGATGATGATGAGCATAGCCTTTTTGACCAACCTGAATATAATCCCAATGATGACAATGAGAGCATCGTGGATCACCTTGAATCCATTTTCAATAGATAGAATGTCCAATTTTCCACCAATCCCCCATTCAAAGCTCCCCTCAATTCCCATCCATATCATCCCCATCCATCACCACTAATTTTATCCTTACCTACTACTTCCATAATTATAAGGATGTCATGCTTAGATGTCTCCTTGGCATCGGTGCTAAGCTTCCATCCTCCCTACCTTCATCCAATCCCAATCCATCTCCTCTTGCTTATCCTTCCCCTTCCTTTGACAATAGAAACAAATCCTTAAGCTAAAATTCGGGCCCTCCAAATCCTTTTCAAGGTCCTCATCCTCATCCTCAATTTACCATTCCATGGAAGCTTCCACCTCTTATTCCACTTGTTCATATCCTACATCCTTAAAATCCACATCACCCCACTATTACCAAGCAAAGTCATCCCATATATCTCATAATAACTTCCTCCAAGGACTATTTGCAAAGGTGGTTGTTTCCCCATGCAAAAACAAAGTGGTGCAATCTTCTCATGTCATGCATCCACCTTCATCCCCCCCACATCAAAATAAAACCTAATACCCTAAATCTTAAATGAATCCCCTATCAATCCATCTATCCAAGTTGAAGAGTCTATAAAACCTTCCTCCCTCATCACACCATCCATATCAAATGAACTATGTCCATCTCCTAGTCCAAAGCATGCTAACATAGATTCCCCTCCATATAAAGATCAAGGAAACCCTTCTCCTCCATCATATGATCCCCTTCCATCTCATGATCCCATTTCTAATCAAGAACAATATATCCCTTCCATCTCATCTAATGATATATTTCCATCTCAAGAGCAAGATATCCCTTCACCCCCCTCTCACAATCCCCTCTCCCCCACTTCATCTAATGACATCCTTTCTATATCAGATCAAAGTACCTCTTCCACTCCATTGTATGCCCACTCTCGAAATGTGGTCTCAAAGTACACCTTCCACCCCATCTAATGATCCTCTTCCCCTCATGATCAAAACACCCCTCCCTCTTCATGTCATGATCCCCCTCCATCTCATAACCAAGACCACACTATACCATCCACCCTATCCCAACATAACAGCATAGAGAAGGAAATGAACTATTTAAAATAAATGCGGTCTCATGGTGATGGAATGCCATGATAAACAAATTTGTCATGGCATTCCATCACCATGAAACTGTATTTCTTCAAGGCATTTTTTTGAACAGTTCATTGCCTTCTCTATGCTACCACATTTTTTGTACATATCTACCAAAACATTTTATCAAACAATTCATTTCCTTGCTGCTATGGATAAAAGCCTAAAATATGTGCTTTCGAACAAGCTATGGATAGGGAAAATAGTAAGCATAATAGTAAGAAATATATAGTTCAATAAGTATTCAAAATTTTGTTGATTATCTCATACATTATAAGCCATCACATGCATCACTATTCTACTTTTTGTGATTGAATAATTTGTTGTTTCATTTTTAGATGATGGAAGCAGAAACACCTCTAGATGTTGATAGGGTAATGCAACAAGGTGTATCTTCTGTAATAGATAGCTCGATGCCTCTCATGGGGGTATGAGGAAAATTAGTAAATTTCAAATTGTATTCGTTGTTATAGTTGTTAGTTAGTGAAAAATCAAATGATTATTGATTCGTAGTTTAATTTCTATTTGGATGGTTTCTATAGGACTTGGACATGCCACAACATGAGCATGTGAATCTTTCGTTTAAGGAGAGAGATTGTCTAGCGGTGGTAAGTGATTATTTTGTTAAATATATCATTTTTTATAATGCAATTTCTACATATTAATATCTTTACTTGTTATTGTAACAACTGAAGCTTGTCGAGGAACTAAATAGGAGGAGCAGCCCTTGAGTTTATGGTAAATAAGTCTCATACGCATCACCATCCACCAGAACAACAAAGACAACCCATTTGTTTCATTCACCTGGAGGGTAATGACTTTTGATTGGGGTCCTTTGTTTTCCTCTATGGCATTTTTGGACATATTTTGTGTTCCATATACTTGACATTGTATGCCTATATGGAATTCTTGTAAGCCTATATGGCTATTTTGTATATATTTTATACTTATATCGATATATATTGATGTATGCCTACATAGCTATTTGGTTAATACAAATCTTTTTTATTGATGGTGTCCATATTTGCATTATAAATCCATGCTTCAATAGATATTTGTAGATGGTTTACTTCAAATATTTAAAATCCAAGTGTTTTCCATGCACTCTTATTTTCTATAATTGTAAATATATAATAAACTTTGAACATTATTCGGGTATGTGCAGGATCATGATGGACCAAAAAGTGGCGATACGATGGGTATTTGTAGGGCATGTGGCTGATAACTTTTCTTTTACCCAAAATTGATGAAATGAAAAGGGTTTTTAAAGGAGATTCTCAGCTTTCCACCAATATAAACTATGTTTTACTTTGAATTTAATAAATAATTATTATTCATTTTCTATTTCAATTATGACTAAAGTCTTGATTGATAGGTTGATTGAAAAAGTTCTATAACTTTCAAACAATATCATATTTTTTTGAATCCAAAACATGTTTCACATTCTATGTTTTGCATACTATAAGATTTAAAAAAAAAATGAATTTCATGAAGTTTTGATCAAGTTAAAGTGGTCAGACATGAGTTTTTATATTTTTTAAAAGTTGCAATAAAAAAATCATAATTAATTATTTACTTAGAAAAAAATTACAAAAAATATGCATCACATCAAGACATGAGTCCTCTACTTATATGTAAAATCTTATAAAAAAATATTATCATTTTATTGTGGTTAGGGTGGTCAGACAGACACCTACTTATTTTTTCCCTGAAATTTAAGTACTACTACATTGAAATTTCAAATTTTCACCAAATAGATTTAAAAAATAAAAATAAACCTAGTAGTTTAGAAACTACATTCAATTTGCTACAGATTCTATTCTTACATATTTTTGAAATAATATAGGTAACCTATTCAAATTTTTACGTCAAGTTGTCTAACTCTGATTTTTCTAAATTTTTTGCCACTTAAGGGCCTATTTTTTCTATGATGATCTTACACATACCCATTCTCCTATAAGATTATTGAACATTAAATCAATCATATGAATATAGTAATGCTTCATGTTTCATGCTTTATATCATTGAGGAAGATATCTACCATTCCACGTGTATGTGTGGACATGTAAAAATGACCTAATGCTTATCACACATCCTAAATGAAACTTTTTCATCATCAACATCATTACCACTAAATATCACTGCATTTCACATCAATCACATCAAAAATCCTAATTTCCTCTATTAATTAGATAATATTACATTATTTAATTAGTTCACTTTTTCATCATTTTTGACTAATTAAATAAATTTCATTTATTTAATGAGTCTTAATGTAACTTTATTCTTCCTGATTAACTAAATAATGTCACTAATTTACCCTATTCCCCTAAATCAATTAAATTATTAATACTTAATAGTTTAATTAAATCACTTTCCCCTAAACATGAACAATTAAATAAATTATTCAAAACATCATCAAAAAGGTCAAAACAAACAAATACAACTTTGTTTGCAAAAGTCAAACATGATTTGCACGTTCAACTCAAAAAATAAAATTAATTAAATCAGTTAATTAATTATCCTCACCCACTATCATGATTGAGCAAATTATGATCCCCTGATTGTTCACTCTGATTGACTGACTGATCCATCTATTCTTGACCGATTCATCTATTCTTCAATCCCACTAAAGGATCAACATGATTTCTTCAATTCCATAGATTATTCAATCCATTTCCTCAATTCCACATGAACACTCAAAATTATTTCTTCAATTACATCAATTACGTAATCAAAATCCATTTATTCTTTTCATCTAATTCCTCTCAATGGATTTGAACCGTTGATTAGGATATTAGTTTTTCTTCTACCTTCAAGGCATATTGATATGCCTCCTCCATCCTATGCATATTAATCAAACTTATTTCATCTTGGATGGATATGTGCAAACCATTTAAATATCTTGAAATTTTCTATGTATCATCTTCTACATGACTGAATCTTATGCTTAACTAGTAAATCTCTTCAGTGTACTCCTCAACACTACTCTCCTTTTGCTTTAAATTTTGGAGTTTTCTAAACAAATTGATTTGGTAGTTTTATGACAGAAATTTGAATTTTTTTTTTGGGACCACCATTTGATCCCAATCTTATTTTATTTTTTCCCTTTCATTTTCTGTCTGCTTGCAGGTGATCCCACCATAGGGATGTGTGCCCCTTCACCTTGGTGTGAGCAAATTTCACCTTCAAATCTTCTTCACTATTTTCATATTCAAAATAATTGTCCATTTTCGCAATCCAATCTAGTAACTCTTTTGCATTTAAATCACCTTTGAAATTTTGAGGATCAAATTGTGGCTTGGAGTCTATTTTTGCGATGGCTTTAATTAATCATTCTTCTCCTAGTTCAAGAATTGACTAGTTCACCTCCTCTCTACCTTCAACAATCTGCTCTTCTTCATCATCACTTATGTCCATTGTGCAAACTCCTCTTCTCTGTGGCATTCCTATTGCCTCCATTTATGTTATGAGACCTCTAATTTCCTTTGCCACATTGGGCTCTCCACCTTTGGGTCCTCTCCTCTCCAACCCCGTCCTTTGTAAGCCATATTGACTTCTTCCTTAGGAAATTTCTAGATCTTCTCAACACAATCAAATCTACTCTAATACCAATTGAAGTAGAACAATAACCTGAGTCTTACCAAACTGAAATTAATTGTAGCAATTGATTCATCTAAATAACAAAGAGTTTCACCTAGATTTTAATCATACAATTTCAAATATGAAATCACCATGAATTATTCATTTGTTTGTGTTCAACTCTACAGATTGAAATGATTTAAATAAAGTTTTCAATATCAATTATTTTCCCTTTTTCTTTACAATGTTCTAAGACTACTTAATGCCTCCAACATTATTCAAACTACCACGCCTCATTATTTAGTTTATATATTTATAGATTTCACCAGCCACCAGAAGGTTCGATGCATAGTCTTTTTACCATTGATACCACTATTCTTTCTCCCTAATTTTGGCACCTAGATATCTCCCAAACTACTACACATTATTCCCTCGTCTCTTTTGTTTCCCATGCAGACCAAAAGGCATTTGATTCTTGTCTTTTTTTGCCCCAAAGAAAAGGCATTGAAACTGCCTAGCTCCCCCACCTCACCAAGTTGGGTCACCCAATTTGGGTGCTAGGCATAAGGGGTTAAGTTATATTAATTTTTTTAAAAAAAAATCTTCCTTGCAATTTATAACTCAAATGTTGAGTTTTCTAGGAAGACATATAAATAGTAGCCTCAAGTATTGAATGGTTGTAGAAAAACATAAGCACACCACAACAAAATTTCAAACAAACAAAATGAAAAAAACAAAGTTTTGATGCAGATAACAAGCATACTCGAATGCTCTTGCATCACTAGTTAGAAAAGACCCACACATGGCATTTGTATAACTGAAAATATGTTATACTTCTGTGAATCCTTGCATGCAAAGGTACTCAATAATGAGTCCTTGCAAATCAATTCACAGCTCTCTATCCGAGAAGAGCAGAGATTGATGTTGTGGCCCTCAGATTAACCCTGTTACCCCTGCAAATACAATCTCTCGTTCCGAGATTGTATTTGCAGGGGTAACAGGGTTAATCTGAGGGCCACAACATCAATCTCTGCTCTTCTCGGATAGAGAGCTGTGAATTGATTTGCAAGGACTCATTATTGAGTACCTTTGCATGCAAGGATTCACAGAAGTATAACATATTTTCAGTTATACATTTTGGCGCCCACCGTTTTTAATTTTTAGTTTTTAACTTAATTTAGTTTTTAATTCAATTTTTAATTTAGTTTTTAGTTTTTAATTTAGTTTTTTAGTGTAGTTTTTAATTTCATTTTTAGTTTTGATTCATTAATCCAGCTTCCACTCAATTGCAGGAAAAACGATTTCTGGGTTTTGTAGCCAGGGTCAAAATCCGATCTGGGTATCTTTCAGTTTTTTTATTTCTTTCACAGATCTGAAGAAAATAGCTGCACAAAAACCGTCGCGCGTCATTTTTTTCAGCTGGCTAAAGATTTAAAAAAATTATTTTTTCATCTTCTACTTGCTGGATTAAAAAACGATTTCTGGGTTTTATTTTTTGCTTCAAAAAATTTCTGGGTTTCTGTTTTTATCTACTCATTATAAACAGATTTTTCAGAAATCAAATTTGAAGATTTTTTTAATTTAGTTTTTAATTTTTTAGTTTTTAATTTAGTTTAGTTTTTAATTCTAATTTAGTTTTTAATCTTAATTTAGTTTAGTTTTTAGTTAGTTTGGTTTAGTTCTTTAATTTAGATTTTTAAATTTAGATTTTTTTAGTTTCTAAAATTCAAATTAGATTTTTTAAACTTTGTTAATTTAAAGTAGATTCTTTAACTTTGTTAATTTAAATTAGAATTTTTTACTTTAGATTTTTTAACTTTATTAATTTAAATTAGAATTATTAATTTAGATTAGATTTTTTTTAAATTTAGATTAGATTTTTTAATTTTATTAATTTAGATTAGTTTTGTTTTAAATTTTTAGTTTAGTATTAGATTAATTTAGTTTAATTTTAGTTTTGTTAACTAATTCTTCTTATATTTAATTTTGACTAGATTAAATTAGACTTTTTAATTCTGGTTCTTCTCAATTCTTTTTTCACAGCATAACAGTTTCTGCAGGACGCCAGTCAGAGAACTTGAAACACACTAACGGTTTGATTGCAGGACGCATGACAAAGACTTGAAAACAAACACTTACGCTTGTCAAAGATTTTATTTAAAAAAAAAAAAAATTGTGTTTGTTTTCTTGTTTTTCAATTCACATAGTCTAATTAGGGCTTCGTTAAAATTCTTAGGAGTTTCGATAGTGAGTAGGGAATTTGGCTCTTTGTTACATGGAGGTGATGACCATGGACAAATCCAGGCTCCTTATGATCTTACTAATATGACGAACTCTTAGGGAGCGGAGCAAGGTAGTGAAGCTTTAGCACTTTCACTCGTCAGGGGATTATGCTCTTCTCTCATTGAGAGAATCAGAAACCCAAAAGCGTGTGGATTTGGTGAAGTGAAACTAGCTCGGTGATTAAGGTTGTTTAGCATGTTTGGGTAAAGAGACGGGCTAGAGAAGTATGCTCTTCTCCTTTTGGGAGAATCAGAAAATCAGAAACCCGAATCCGAGCCATGTCCAGTGTCACCTTTAGAGGGCCTGCCGGAAGTTGAACCTCCGGGAACGACCCAAGTGAGTACACACCTATCACGGTGATTCCACCTCACTATAATAAAGAACGCCTTGTTGAGTCTAAAGACTCCAAGACCATAGTAACTTCTTTTCCATGACTTGGACGCATCATCATGGAAAAGCTCTGTTTATTGCACTGAGCGGCGCCGCTCCGAGCCCTGCTTGCGGGGGTGTGTGATGTGTTGGTGTGGCTACAGGCCCAAGCTCAGACGAGGCACCGGCTGCTGCCAGAACAGAAGCCAAGTAAAACCTCTTAGTTAGTTGCCTACCCGGTTCACCTCCGAAAGGAGTCATAATCTTTGCGCAAGGAGGGGGAAAAATCTCTCCGTATGTTGATCATACACATATTCCCATCATAGGCATACACCTGATCGCTTTGAGGCGGTTGCGACATCGCCCCCGCTACAAGGGTAACCTTTGAACGCGCATACCTCGCTAAGTCCTGAAACACCAAACACCTGCCTTCTAGGGGCAAGGTGACACTACTGCAGAGGTGCACGAGACAAGCAATGGGGCAAAGGTTTTGACTTCTCACCATTTTCTTTGGTAGGGATAGCTATGTGTTTGTTTTTGAGTCTTAAACATTGTCCAAACATCTTCAAACAAGACTCCCTCGATACTATCAAGTTGCTTTGTCCTTGATAGATCTGTTATTGACTACTTTTTGTATCACAACTTGTCTGATTGAAACCTATGTGCTTGATCAAAATCTGTGGATATACTTGCTTAATCTTTGCAAACAAACAACAAACTGAAATACTAAGTTCTTCGATTAAGTGACTTGTCCCAGTTTTAGAGACCTGTTCTGTATTTAGGGTTTATGTGTCGACCTTTTGAATTAGTGATCCTTGATCTCATAAGCGATTTTGCTTAAGATTGGCAAATTAGGAATTGTTCCTGTCAAATAGATAATTTTTTAGACTCTTTGATAACACATTTGGAGAGTGCTAGTAGTCTCCTTGTCCACCCATTTTCATACAATTCAAACTCATTACACTTTGTGTAAGTCATCCTCCTGATCCATATGTGCTAGGGTGTTCACCCAAGAATTGAGCACCTCTGTGGCAGTGTTGGTTTGCACCTATTTGCAACAGCTCTATTTCACCATCTCTCTCGGACAAGAGAAAACTTTTACTATCCTAGTCTGGTATTGACGTTTCTTAGAATTGTCTGTTTACCTGAACTCTCCCTTTCATGTCAGTCACAACAAGATATCAAGTGAGCTAAGGAAAGCGACCTCAGATAGTCTTTAACCAACTACCCCCAATTCAGACTCGTCAAAAGAGAAAGGAAAAGGAACCAATATTTGACTCGGGCCACCTAGGAGTCGGCCTAAAACCCTATTTTGACCCAAAGAGCCATTTTAGTGACTTGAGTCTCAAAGACTCCTCCCATCGTATGGATATGAGTTATACCGCTTTCACTACCGAGAGGGAAGCCATGGATCAAAATCTTGATGATAGCTATGAACAACACAGAAACAACATGATATTTGGAAATTCTTCTCATGATGATCAACCTGGTTCACCCCTCATTAATACAAGATATTTGGATGCCCATCAACGGGATGAAAGGTATAAGAGACGAGCTCACCAAGAACAATGGTCACAACACGAAGACTAAGACAATGAACCTCGCGATGCTCATGTCAATACAACGTATACCAATGACTTGTTCAAACAGTCTAGACCAAGCTCACCACTTCAACATACCTCAAGGTTCACAAGTGATAGGCTTAGAAGAATTGAACGCGAAAAGAAAGCCTTTCTAGATGAACAAGTTGCAAAGCAAGAAAAGTTTAGACAACTTGAGGAAGAGAGCCAAGCTTTATTGGAAGTACAAAGGAAACTCGCTCAAGAGGAGCAAGATAGGCAGCTAGCCCACCAATTAAACAAACAATACAATACAAGGGGTGCTAACAGTGGACATAATTCTCCTCCCTCCACCCCTTCCAGAACACCAAGAAGTAGAAGGCGGTCAAGCACTCCTTCTAGATCTCCTAGTCCTAGAGGAAGAAGTGCCTCTCAGTATGCTCACTATAGGAGGAAAACTCCTCCCAGAAATTCAAGACCACACTCCCAACATGTACATCCTGGTTCCCAACATGGAGGTGGTAGCTCACATTATGATTTTGATACTCAAGACTTCATGCGAATACAACAAGAGCCTATCTTCCAACAGTATGTGGAGAGGTATTTGGAACAAAACAAAGATAAGTTCTTGAAAGTCTAACCAACAAGGGTGCTGTAGTCCCTTATAATTTTGATGTGAACAACAAAATACAAAAGCAAAATACCTCTCAAGAGGAAGAAATCCGCCAAATGAAGCAAATGATGGAGAAAATGATGCAACCTAAGAGCTCATTCTCACTAGACTCAATTTGTCCTAATCCATTCGACAAGAGGGTGAGTATGAAAGATTTTCCAAAGAGGGTGGAATTCCCACAATACGATAAATATGACGGCAGTGGCGATCCACACGACCATGTGCGTCAGTTCTATACTATGAGCTTTGAATTCCATCAGGATGATTCCTATTTGATGAGGTTGTTCCCTAGGAGTCTTAAAGGACAAGCAATGGAATGGTTTACCAATATCACTCCTCCTGTCAAGAATTTTAGAGAACTTGTTCATAGATTTGTTCAACACTTCGCATATAATCTGTCAAGACCTGTTACTATGTTGGACCTATGCAACTTGAAACAAAATCAGGGGGAACCCTTTGTTACCTTCTTGCAAAGGTGGAGGAGACAATGCTCTCGGTATCCTAGGATGATCCATGAGGATGAAAAGATTGACATACTTGTTAGTAATTTGGTGCCTGAAATGAGATATGAGATCAAAAGATAGTCTTCACTTCCTTTGATACCATGATTGAAACTGCATGCCGCATTGAGGATGTTCTAAAAGAACAAGGCATTTTGACCAGACATAACAATAATACCAACAATGGTCAACACAACAATAGGGATAAAGGGAAGAACAACAATTGGAACAAAAACAAACAAATTGTCAATGATGGAGTTGTGGATTCTTCCCAATCAAGAGATCAAAGTGTTCTTAATTTGACTAAGGCTGTGCAAGCAATGAAGCTTAATGCACCTCCACAACAAGAAAGTAAACCAAGATATCAGGAAAGGCCCAAAAACCACAAGCGGCAATTTACCAAATTGGGTGACACATATGAGGATATTCTCAAAACTCTCATTGCTAACAACTTGGTACATCCTCAGGATCCTGCAAAATTTCACATTCCAGATCCTAAGCCACATTGGTGGGATGACAAGGCATTCTGTAAATTTCATAATGGCCCCGGCCATACTGTTGAAAACTGTTGGAAATTAAAACATATCGTCCAAGATTTTATAGAAAGTGGAAAGCTTCAAGTTGATGGCCCAAATACCAATGCTGATCATAAGGCTTTTATGGAACCTTTGCCTAATTACGACAAGGGGGAAACCTCTAAATCATAGAATGGTAAAGCTGCAATCAACTACACCTATACA
>VDFB02121575.1:0-19507 GCA_007258455.2 Sequoia sempervirens | reverse complement strand
TTTTGATTGATTGAATGGATTTACTATATCCAAATCATAGAAAATTTTCTTTCTTGTTTTACTATTAATGTATTCCTTTTTGGGGTAAATTGGGAAAGTTTTTGTTGAAAAGTCTTCCAGAATAAATTGAGTTAAATGGGGAAATTGTGATTGCTAAGATTAAATCTCTTATATTTTCTAAGTATGTGTACATGGATTGTTGGTGGTTGACACCTGGTTTATGAACTCTGTTTGTTGTTCATTATAACGTATATAGGTTTTTATATTGTTTCTGGTTATATGTACACTTGTAAACCTTAGACAGAGAACATAGTCTTTCCCATGTTATGTTTAGGGGAGTGGCTATTTGTAAGGGCCGACACACAAAGTGGTGTCAGGGTAACTTACAAATAGTTAACTAAATCAGTGAAAATTAAATGACACAGTAGATAGATCTAAAACATTTAACAAGATGTGTATGCCTCACTTATGACTCTTGAGCTTCCATAGTCATGAGTATAAGTCGAGAAGGCCTGAGAGGCATTCGATTCTGCAACTGTATGCAATAGGGGTCGGGTTTCGTAAGAGGTTACCAGGGTAACCCAAGGATTGGGGGCCGGGACCTAGGAAGAAACACCAGGGTAACCATTGCATCGTTGTGATGACACTCCACCTAGAATAACAGTTAAACCTTGAGTTTGTGTTTTCAATCAATTGTCAAAATCTGGAAGCAATGTAACCAATAGTTTGTATGCACTAGTGTCTAGGGTTAGTAGATTAGGTCTAGGTAGCCTTATTACTATCTCCTAGCACGGGGGGTGGACCTACGGGTACCACATGGTTGGGTGGAACGTGCACCTTACTCTGTTGGGTCCCCAGTTTGTTCGTTGCATTGAGCGCTTCATGGATGGAGAGCTCGCACATGGACTTCTTTTATTTCTTCATCATTGTATATTGTAAAATTTGAAATGTAAAAACATCCCTCAAATGTATAAGAGGTGATCAATGTAATTGTAAAGTATTTGTTATTTGAACTACCTCATCAGATGGATGAGTAATGTAATAATATATCATTGCAATGTATGGAAATGTATTTGAACTCTATTATATCTTGAATGGGAATTTAAATTGTTATGCAATGTTTATTTTATGTAATGAATTATTAAGTGCAATGCGAAGTACTTAAGTCGCTTAAGGAAAACTCAAAGTAGTGTAACGTCGATTAACCTAAGAATGTGTGCAACTAATTAACATAATATTAATACTTTAAAAAAAAAATTATTACACTTTTATATCACTTTTGCAACATTCTTTGGTTATTTAGACGGGGCATTACAGATTGGTATCAGAGCCAAGGTTACAAACACTGGACGCTCTGGGTAATCTAGAGCCCATTAGGTTGACCTAGTACGTAGTGTCGCAACTGATAACCTTGGTTGAACAGTATCTAAGACTCGTAAATTGTCTTGTGTAGGAACATGCCTAGGCGAGGAGGAAGAGGTCGTAGTAGAGGTAGAGGTGGAGGCCGTGGGCCAATCCCTCAGGTTACTCCCCCTCCTAGCCCTCACCATAGTGACCAAGCGGATCAGATGGGTCAGAGAAATGAGGGTCAGAATCCTGAACAGTCAGCAGTAGAGGGTTCTCAGATACGTCCACTTTTAGAGGAGGTCCTAGCTCGTCTTGGACCTAGACAGGTAGATGAGCAGGAGGTTGTCAGAGAGAGGGATAGATCCCCTAGGAGAGTAGAGGACACAGTTCATCAGGATGCTATCATCGCGGGTCATATGAGGGATTTACTGAGAGCACGTCCTCCTACCTTTGATGGTTCAGGAGGAGGATTAGAGGCTGAGACCTGGCTACTTGATTTGGGTAGATGCTTTGCCATGCACCCTTATGGTAGCAATACCCGTGCTAGATGTGCTATTATGCACTTGAGAGGATTTGCCTCTACATGGTGGCGCCTTGAGGAGCAGAAGCTTCACATTGACATTGGTTCTGTGTCTTGGGAGATGTTTCTCGAGAGGTTCAGAGCTCGGTTCCTTTCGGAACACTGGAGGCAGCGTAGGGCTGACGAGTTCCATGATCTACGCCAGTTAGCTCTTTCTGTAGAGCAATACGAACGTAGGTTCTATGAACTCAAGCAGTATGCTGGTATTGGCGATGATGAGCCTATGCTAGTACAGCATTTTATTAGGGGCTTAAATGCCCGTATCAGTGGTGGTGTCCGAGTCTTTGAGCCAAAGACGATGGAAGTCGCAGTGGAGAAGGCTCGTATAGTTGAGGAGAACCTTATTATGGCTTTAGGTGGGCACACAGGAGTGCATATTGGGAGTGCTCCCGCAGCAGGTTTTAGTCCATGGGGTGGACAGGCACAAACAGGTGGTTCTTCCAAGAACCAACAGACACCCACAAAGGGTGGGCAGCAACAAAGAACACCTCAAAAGAACAATAACCCTCAACCACAAATACCGCAATCAGCCCTCAATCGTGAAAGGGTCAGAATCGGTGGCGCACGAAGCGCAATAGCGTGGATCACCGCATGAAAGTGCTCTACTTCACCACAAGAGGTAGTTTTCAGCAAATTCAAATGCACCCTTCGCGGCGAGGATTTGGTAGAGGCAACAGTGCACAAAGTTGTTATGCTTGTGGGCAGCATGGGCACATAGCTAGGCAGTGTCCGATGAGAGGCTCTACTGGTTATGGACCTCGACCTTCAGTTTCAGAGCCTACGGTGGGCGATACAGGACGTGCACATACAGTTTATGCAGCGGTTAATGACCGCCAGGCTGATCACCAGAATACGGTGGTCGAATCTTCAGGTAAGTTAAATGGTGTTAATGTATCTATACTTTTTGATTCTGGAGCCACTGACTCCTTTATTTCACCGTCCATTGTTGACCGTTGTGGTCTTGTGGCGGTTAAACAAGGTGGTAAATGGCAAGTTGAATTCGCCTCAGGGGTGAAAGTAGCAGTAGATAACTTAGTATATAACTGTGAACTTAAAATAGGTACGTTAGCTACCTTAGTAGATTTATATGTTACTCCCTTAGGATCGTACGATATAGTACTAGGTATGGATTGGCTAGCATCTCATCATGCTGTAATTGACTGTCGACTTAAGACAGTTAGTTGCATTGATGATTTAGGTGCGAAAGTGGAAATCGTAGGTATTCATAGACCTATCTCTTTGCGGATGATATCTGCTATGCAATTAAAGAGATGTCTTCATCAGGGATGTCAACTGTTTGCAACAACAGTTACTGATTTAGATGAGGGTGAGAGTCGAGAGGTATCTCTTGATGATCATCCTATTCTTAGGGAATTCGCAGATGTGTTTCCCGATGACATTCCTAGAATGCCACCGAAAAGGGATATTGACTTTAGAGTTGACCTAATTCCTGGAGCTGAGCCTATATCTAGAGCTCCTTATAGAATGACGACTCAGGAGTTGGAGGAACTTCGTATTCAGTTACGGGAACTTTTAGAAAAGGGTTTTATTCATCCAAGTGTTTCCCCTTGGGGAGCACCTGTCATCTTCGTAAAGAAGAAGGATGGGTCACTTAGATTGTGCATTGACTATCGTTAATTGAACAAGGTTACGATTAAGAATCGTTATCCATTGCCTAGAATCGATGATCTTTTTGATCAAGTTAAGGGAGCTAATGTGTTCTCTAAAATCGATTTGAAGTCCGGTTATCATCAATTACGTATAGCTGAAGCAGACATTCATAAAACTGCTTTCCGAACTCGCTATGGGCATTACGAATTCACAGTAGTACCCTTTGGGTTAACGAATGCACCTTCAGTATTCATGAGTTTAATGAATGGTGTATTTCGTACATACCTTGATCGTTTTGTCCTGGTATTTCTCGATGACATTTTAGTCTATTCGAGGAACATGAAGGAACATGAAGAACACTTGAGACAGGTATTGCAATGTTTAAGAGAAAACCAATTGTATGCAAACCTGAAGAAGTGTGACTTCTTTCAACCTGAAATTAAATACCTTGGACATGTGATATCTGGAAAAGGTATTGCTGTGGATCCTTCAAAGATCCAAGCCATAGTTGATTGGCCCGCACCTACTAATGTAGGTGAAATTCGTAGTTTTATGGGTCTAGCTGGCTACTATAGACGTTTTGTAGAGGGTTTTTCTAGGATCGGTCATCCTATTACTTCTCTTCAGAGGAAAGGGAAGAAGTTTGTTTGGACAGAACAATGTCAGTTAGCTTTTCAAACACTTAAAGAAAAGTTAACTAATGCGCCTATACTTATTGTTCCTGATCCTACTAAGGATTTCGTAGTTTGTGCGGATGCATCTTTAGAGGGTTTGGGAGCAGTCTTGATGCAAGATAGGCGTGTGGTTGCTTATGAGTCTCGCAAACTCAAGGACCACGAATTAAACTATCCTACTCATGACCTAGAACTAGCTGCAGTAGTGCATGCATTAGTTCGTTGGAGACATTTTCTATTAGGTCATCGCTTTGAACTTCATACCGATCACCGTAGTTTGCAATACATTTTCACGCAACCTAACTTGAATGCTAGGCAAAGACGGTGGATGGAGTTCTTGTGTGAGTATGATTTTGAAGTAAAGTATGTTCAAGGCAAAGAGAACGTAGTGGCTGACGCTCTTAGCCGACGCCGACATGAGATCTCTGCTACTACTCTTGAAGTAGATTTGAGAGGTCAAATAGTAGCTGCACTTCCTACTGATAGATTATATCAGGAAGTGAAGTCGGAGATTGAATCGGGTAGACCTTTAGAAGGTCGATTTGAAGGTTATGTCCTAGAATCAGAAGGTATATTACAAAATTTAGGTCGCATTTATGTACCTCATGTAGAGAGTCTTCGTACATTAATCATGACTGAAGCTCATCGAGCTCCGTATTCAGCTCATCCAGGTGTCAAGAAAATGCATGCCGATCTTAGGCAATTGTATTTCTAGCCTGGTATGAAACGTGATATTGCTGATTATGTATCGAGATGTCTTGAATGCCAGCGAGTTAAAGCTGAGCATCATCATCCTGCTGGATTATTGCAGCCACATCTCATTCCCGAATGGAAATGGGATATTATATCCATCGATTTTATTGTGGGGTTACCTACATCATCACGTCGACATGATGCCATTATGGTAACTGTTGACCGTTTGACTAAAGTAGCTCACTTTTCACCTGTACGTTCATCTTATAATGCTTCATCGGTAGCTAGGATATTCATGGAGGATATCGTTAGATTGCATGGAATTCCTCGTAGGATCATATCGGATAGAGATCCTGTATTTACTTCTGCCTTATGGATGTCGTTGCAACATGCATTAGGTACATAGTTGAACTTTAGTTCAGCCTATCATCCTCAAACCGATGGTCAAACTGAAAGAGTTAACCAAATATTAGAGGATATGCTTAGGATGTACGTAATGGACCAACAATCACGTTGGGAGGATTATTTGTACTTAGTAGAATTCGCTTATAATAACGGATATCAGAGTTCCATAGGTATGCCACCATATCAGGCATTATATGGTCGTCCTTGTCGAACTCCACTTAGTTGGGATCGATTAGAGGATAGAGTACTATTAGGACCTGAGATGCTTCGTGACATGGAGCAACAGGTTGACCGTATTAGAGAGCATTTAATTGCAGCTCAGGATAGGCAAAAGAAATATGCCGATGCGCATAGGATTGATCGACAGTTCGCTGTTGGTGATAGAGTGTTTCTTCGAGTGCGACCGCGAAAGAGTCCAATCCGTTATGGAAAAGGCTCTAAGCTTGCACCTCATTTTGTAGGACCATTTGAGATCTTAGAAAGAATTGGTCCCGTGGCATATCGACTCGCCTTACCACCCAGTTTGTCTCGTATTCATGATGTTTTTCATGTGTCGTAAGATTTTAGACCATATCATCCCAACATATCTCATGTACTTGATTGAAATAAGCATGTAGAGGACTCCGGCAAATGGGCTTTGGAGCCTCGGTAATATTCTTCAACACCTGACGCTTTGGTCTCGTGGGTCGAAAGACGCTGATCAGTGAGGGTCCAATGGGATCCTCTAGCCATGAGGCTTCACCATCTCGAGGATGGCTAATGATGAGGGAACTTCTTTATCCCTATCTGTTTGTGTGGCTTTCGTGAAAGCAAGCTCGACTTAGGGGGACGCATGTAGTACCCTCCTCGCTATGCTATGCTTCGCTGATACTTCATACTGTTAGACTTTGTTGTTTTGTTGGATACTTGGATCGCTGATTTTGAGCGATGATGGATTATTGTGTGACATGATGATACTTTGTGTGATGTTTATTGTTTTCAGACATGTCATGATTTAGCGTAGATGCTTAATTTCAGTTATTTTTTCTATGCACATGCTTATGATGGACTAACAACAAGTATTGAGTCGTATCAGAGGCATTGCAGGAGAACAATCGCGATCACTGCTTATGAAAAGCCCCGCTATTCCGTGGATTTTCTCCGCACGGTGTGTCTGTTTTAAATGCTTTATATATATATACATGCATGTACATTGTTTGCTTGGTTGCAGGATTTGCAGGTACATGACACTGACTCCACCTATGTAATCAGGTCTGAGCGTGTCAAGACTCAACGGAATTGTTGAAAGGGAGATAGTAGTTAGGTTAATCCTAGTTCGGTCTTTAACCTTAGATTTAGTACAATGTCAGTTTTCAGTTGGGTCATAGGTTGTGATGTGTTTCTGTTGGTTAAATCATTTTTGAAAAGAAAATATTGGTTAATTTTAAATGTTAGTTATTGTGTTTTATTTATTTTGTTATTTAAATTAATATTTAAATATGATTGAAATTTATTTATTTAATAATTTAATACATTAGTTAGTTTAATTAGTTAAATAGTTGATCTCTAAAAGGATTTAACTATTTAATTAAATAAATTAATTAATTAGATTAAATTATTAAGTGCATAAATTATATTGTGTTTAAATAAATTAGAAAAGAAATTAAAATAGAAAATGCATGTAAAATAAAATTGTTATTGAAAATTAATTTTTAGTATTTAAATAAAATGCATGCAAATTGATTTGTAAAAGTTTAAATTAAATAAATAGGAAATTGCATGCAAATTATTGAATGGCAAAAACTGCCGAGAGGTGGAGAAGATATTTTCTCGACATGTGTGTGAGTGCCATAATTTTCATTTGGGGTTGTTGAAAATTTTTACGGAGGATATTGAGGATCTCAGAAATTGCACGGGGTTATTCTATTGCCTCGGGGAAAATTTTTCTGGGTACTGGCAAAATTATCTCTGTGTGTGTAAAAATCCAAAATTTCTTAAGAATTGGTATTCCTCTCTGTTGGGGTTGTTATTTCTTTTGGAAGATCCTTTAAAAAATCTTGGAAGTTGGTGGTTGGATATTTTGTGGATCTCGGGATCTTCTTGGAGAAGCTTTTGGGGATTTACTTTCTACAGGCAAGGGGTTACATTCTTCAAGGCAGCTATTTATCCAGGTATTTCTCTTGTGATTAAATTAATTTCTTTTAAAAGAAATCTGGGTGAATGTTTGAATGAGAAAGTTTTAAATTCTTTTAAGAAAATTTAGAGATTAAAGTAGTGAGATTTGATTTCTTGTCTGTGAATAAATTAGAGCAAACAAGTATTTAATTTATCATTAGAAATCTACAGAAAAAAAAATTGAAGAATTTTAGAAGAATTTTTGGATTAAAATTCTCTGTTGTCTTTAAAATTCTGGTAAAACCTACAGAGGGAAAAAAATTTCATGATTATCTCTTTGTTTTGGAAATAAATCTAGAGATTTAGTTATTGAAAGAAAATTCTTTTCATTTCTGTTTTGAATATACACAGATACAGTGATTAACTGTTATGTAAATAATATAAATATATCTATACAATAAAAAAAACACAGCTACAGAAATTTATAGTTATTGGAAAATTTATTTATACAAATATGTATTTATACATAGTAGTGAATAAATTAAATGTGAGAAAATTCTTTTTATTTAAATCGCCGTACGGATAAAATCCGCAGGCTTGAAGTTATTTATTTTGTTGCTATCGGATTTTTCATTGTTTTTATTTTAAAATATTTATAAATTCGTTTGTTTGTTGCTGTGTAAGCAACAGTGGAGGGTTTTCCCCTCCCAGCCGCCGCTCCCATGGAGAGGCGCGGCTGCTGTGAGGGCCGCGCCCTCCACCAAGGTGTGGAGGTAGCGCTGCCTCACAGGCAGCGCGTCCTCTCATGGGCGACTGCTGTGTGCGGGGTTAAAACCCCCAAAATTTGTTTCAAATGTACTTTTATTTAAAAAAAACGAAAATGGTATTTGATACTATGTTTAATGCGGATTTATATTAAGATTTGTAATTTCGGTTTTGTACATATTTGTAATATGTGAATTTGGTATATTGTAACTTATATATATATAATTCGTTTTATAATATTTATATATATATATATATATATATATAAATATATTTACTATTTGTTATATAAATAAATTTGATAGATTATGTTGCATGAGAATTTTTTTTTATGGTTAGTTATTTTTCTTTATAGTTAGAATAGAATAGAATATTTAATGTATTTATTTATTATTAAAATTGGGAAAATCAATTTAGTACAAAATGGTGCAATTTTCTTATGAATTAGTGAATTTATTATAGTTATTTTTAATTGATTGAAAGGATTTACTATATCCAAATCATAGGAAATTTTCTTTCTTGATTTACTATTAATGTATTCCTTTTTGGGGTAAATTGGGAAAGTTTTTGTTAAAAAAAAGTCTTCCAGAATAAATTGAGTTAAATGGGGAAATTGTGATTGCTAAGATTAAATCTTTCGTATTTTCTAAGTATGTGTACATGGTTTTGTTGGTGATTGACACCTGGTTTATGAACTCTATTTGTTGTTCATTATAACGTATATAGGCTTTTATATTGATTTTGGTTATATGTACACTTGTAAACCTTAGACAGAGAACATAGTCTTTTCCGTGTTATATTTAGGGGAGTGGCTAGTTGTAAGGGCCGACACACAAAGTGGTGTCAGGGTAACTTACAATTAGTTAAGTAAGTCAGTGAAAACTAAAGAACACAGTAGATAAATTTAAAAACTTGTAACAAGAGGTACATGCCTCACTTATGACTCTAGAGCTTCCATAGTCTTGAGTATAGGTCGAGAAGGCCTGGAATGGCAAAATCGGTGTCTCGTTTCCTTAAGAGGCATTCGATTCCACAAATGCATGCAATAGGGGCCGGGTTTCGTAAGAGGTTGCCAGGGTAACCCAAGGATTGGGGGCCGGGACCTAGGAAGAAACACCAGGGTAACCATTGCATCGTTGTGATGACACTCCACCTAGAATAACTGATAAACCTTGTGTTTGTGTTTCAAATTGAATTGTCAAATCTGGAAGCAATGTAACCAATAGTTTGTATGTACTAGTGTCTAGGGTTAGTAGATTAGGTCTAGGTAGCCTTATTACTATCTCCTAGCACGGGGGGTGGACCTACGGGTACCACATGGTTGGGTGGAACGTGCACCTTACTCCGTTGGGTCCCCAGTTTGTTCGTTGCATTGAGCGCTTCATGGATGGAGAGCTCGCACATGGACTTCTTTTATTTCTTCATCATTGTATATTGTAAAATTTGAAATGTAAAAACATCCCTCAAATGTATAAGAGGTGATCAATGTAATTGTAAAGTATTTGTTATTTGAACTACCTCATCAGATGGATGAGTAATGTAATAATATATCATTGCAATGTATGGAAATGTATTTGAACTCTATTATATCTTGAATGGGAATTTAAATTGTTATGCAATGTTTATTTTATGTAATGAATTATTAAGTGCAATGCGAAGTACTTAAGTCGCTGAAGGAAAACTCAAAGTAGTGTAACGTCGTTTAACCTAAGAATGTATGCAACTAATTAACATAGTATTAATACTTTAAAAAAAAAAAATTATTACACTTTTATATCACTCTTGCAACATTCTTAGGTTATTTAGACGGGGCATTACAGATTGTGTTGTCATCACTTTCTTCTTCTAATTGGAAACCCTTTCCATTTTTAGAAAATGATGTGTTAGGAGTAGTAAAGTCCTAGAAATTTGTGTTTTATTTTTTCTTATACATGTAAGATGTGTGGAAAGGTGGTTGAGGGGGAGGAAAATTATTATTAATGATATGGGCCAAGGCACATATAAAATCTATTCCTAGTTCATTCTTACGCATTATTCATATGTTCCCTATGAGAGGAATGTCATTACCAACAATAGGTTCAATTTTCACAAAGTTTTCTAAAATTTTTAATTCATCTAGCTACCTTATGTTTTCTTATGGGATATGAGCAACATCATTCACATTGTTTGTAGTAAGGGAAGTCATTAGAAATGAGGTGAGAAGGCTATGATCGATAGAGGATTGATTATCAACACTATTAGTGAAAGAGTTTGAGAACCCAAGATACACGATGAAAGGTGTATCATGGGATGACATGAGTCTCAAACTATGTCAAGCACAACAATTGTTCTAATAGGAAACCAAGTTGTAAAGCTCATTCAAGTTTGAAAAAATTAGTGTACACACCAAAAATGGAAAGGGGGTAAAATGCAATGCAATGACCTAAAATGCAATATGTAAATGCAATTTTCAGATCCTCAACAAGGAAATTTTTTGATTACACAATACAAAAACCTAAAAAAATGATGTCTTGTAAATATAATTATGAAATCACACAATTCAATTGTATAGGGGAAAAATAGGGTAGACCCAAATGCAAAAACAAGAGGATTGATGACTTATTTTTCCTAAGGTTCTAAACACTCAAATTATGGAAATTATGATGAGCACTAATAACAATTAAAAATGCAATCTAACTATTTTTTATATGATAAGAAACATTTATAGGGTGTTGTACCCTTTATACAATGAGCCACAAGGGTAGAAAATGACTGAGTACAAGAAACAAAAACAAACTGGCCAAAAAACAAAAACATAATAGACTAACAACTGATAGTAACACCATGCAACAAAAACAAATTAATTGGCATTCTCCCAATTCTGAGACAGGAGATTGAAAACATCGTCCTTGACCCATTTGATGCCTTCTTCAATAGTCTTGTTATCTATCTCGTCTTTCATCACAATAGAGAGGGTGCTAGTAACATAGTGGACCAACTTGACAGTGAACCGGGTCAAGCCATTGAACTTCTTATCCATCTTCCCCATCTTCTCTTGTTGCACACAAAGCTCCTCCCCTTTATCCACAATATTCACAATATTAGTGTGCTCCACATCTAGTGGGTCTGAGGACTAGGAAGCCAAGTTCTCATTAAGCATTTTGTTGAAGTCTGAAAGGTTATAGGGCCCTTCAAAAAACTCCTCCTCCGCATCCTTAGACTCCTCTACATTCCTATTACCTTTTTTGTCAAGCTACTAATCATTAGAATCAATTTCACTAATCTGCACTTTCTTGTTATTTTTTGCCAACTTGCTAGATCTCCTAATGTTGGTATTTTCAATCCCTATCTCCACCATATCAGTGACCATAGTATACCCCTTCAAATCCTATTCCACCACATTCTTTCCTCTGTTGTCCATGGTGATTAGCTCCATCAAACCCTTCCCCTCATCCTTCACTTTCTTCTTGGTAGTAGGTTTGTTGTTGGTCTTGGTAGGGGTAGGCTTAAGCTCATAAAGACCAGCTGCAACATGAGATTGGGAAATCCCCACATTCCCCTTATTCTTCTTGGTATCCAGTATAGGCTTAGGGGTTTTGGAAGTCACCGAAGGGGTTTCTCTTTTGAGACCCTTAGACTCAGCTGGGGAGATATTAGTTTGAGCAGGGGGTTCAATTTCCTCTATACGAATAGAAAAGATGGGTTTAGGTGGGAAGAGTGCGAGATGAAAATGGTAAAGCCTCAAAATGAGGCCCTGGTGGAGCAATAGGGGAGGAGGATCCTTAGGGTTTTGGGTAGCTAACTCAATACATTTCTCAACAGAGCTTTCCAAATCCATAAGTAAGAAAAATGGGACTTAGCTTAACCAAAATTTATGGTGGAGGTGATTCAAAAGAGGAAAATGATAGAATTAGTACGTTTTAAAATCTACCTTCTAAGATGGCGTACTTCATAAGAGTGAGGAAGACCTGATCCCAAGGTCACAAGAAAGCTTCTCTTTCAAAACTAGATTGGTTGCGAATATTACCCACAAAGAAGGAATTCAAGCTTTCATTGTCTTGGGCCTTAGTGTGCTTAGGGTACTTCTTTCTAGTACAAAATAGCCCCGTCGCTTGAGCAATCACCTCCTCATTCACCTCGAAGGAGATACCACCCATGGTAACCCTTCTTTCTTTCCAAGAATTCACAAACTACATAGATAACTTTGGATTGTGACCCACCAAAATTTTCAATAACAATGCCAACCTACCTTCAATGTAGATGTGCCAAACCAATGGGTCCTTGCAAAATTCCCCACAAATTTTAGGCTTCGTTCTCACCATATCGCCACCCATGTCGCCACTCTACACACTAAAAAAACTATTTAACCTATGAGAGAAAAAGGTTAGAATTTTTAATAAAGTGAGAGGTCTCCCAAACACTAATGTTTTTAATCCAAACGAGACTTCCTTGGGAAATTAATACCATGTAAAAGACACACGCTTGAAGAGTTAAGTCCCAAAAGGAAGGTATGTGTAGGATCATGATGCGCCAAAAAGTGGCAATATGATGGGTATGTGGTTGACGACTATTTTTTTACCCAAAATTGATGAAACGACAAGGGTTTTTAAAGGAGACTCTCAAATTTCCATTGATATAAATTATGCTTTACTTTGAATTTAATAAGTAATTATTATTCATTTTCTATTCAAATTACGACTAAAGTCCTGATTGATAGGCTGATTAAAGAAATCTATAGCTTTCAAATGGTATCACATTTTTTGAACCCAAAACATGCGTCACATTCTATGCTTCGTATACTATAGGATTAAAAAAATAAAAATTGAATTTCATGAATTTTTAACCATGTTAAGATGGTTAGACATATGAGTTTTTATATTTTTTAAAAAGTTGTAATAAAAAGTTCATAATTAATTATTTACTTGGAAAAACTTACAAAAAAATATGCATCACATCGGGGCATAAGTCGTCTACTTATATCTAAAATCTTATAAAAAAAAATATTATATTTTATTGTGGTTAGGGTTGTCAGACAGACACCTACTTATTATTTTTCCCTAAAATTTAAGGTACCATTGCATTGAAATTTCAAATTTTCACCAAATAGATTTTTTAAATTAAACCTAGTAGCTTAGAAACTACATTCAATTTGCTACAGATTCTATTCTTACATATTTTTGAAATAATATAGATAACGTATTCAAATTTTTACGTCAAGATACCTAACTTTGATTTTTCTAAATTTTTTGCCACTTAAGGGCCTATTTTTTCCATGGCAATCCTACACATACCTAGGAAATCCTTGTGATCTCCTTAATGAAAATCTTCATACACTTGCAGCTAGGTAAGCAAAAAATGATGGAAATGCAAGGTTTTCCCTCCATGTTTCTTTTGCACAAGTACCTATGAAAGTTGCTTGTGGGAAAAAATTTAGATAAAAATAAAGTCATGTCATTTAGTAATAAAATCAATTTAGTGGAAATGAGAGGACCAATCAAAAGCTTCACCTCATAATTATTTGTCTCATGAAATTTGAATTCAAAAATCAACTAGGATACACAAGCACTGAGACCGAACCCCAAAAAGAGATTATGTAAGGCCAGACCCAACTTGGCTGTAATCTCAAAGTACTCCCCATTACTCCTCATAATTACCTTTCTAAAATCAATCTCCACCCAATTATTCAAAATTTTCCACTTGTTTGACACCTTAGCAGTCGACTCCATCCACAAAGCCGAATAGACAAGAATGTGGATCCCCCATAAGGCCAAAGTAATCATATGGTTAGTTATCATCATGAAAAATACAAGTGCCTTGATCCTTAAGGATTAAACCATGAATACCTGATAGTAGGTTCCCAAAAAAAATTCCAGCATTTAAAAAATTTCCAATGGGTGGCACTATTATCCAAAACATCAACCACTTGATTACCCTCCTGGTAGATGTGGGTAGCAATCTTCAAATTCAACTTAGACACAAAATGTTTTATGTCTAATAAAATGTTTTTAGTACTCCATCCTAGTAATCTACCTAGATTAACAACATCAATTATAGACTTATAATCTTTTTCAATATGAAAATTATTAATTCCCATAGAGACAACTAATTGAATGACCTTTAATAGTGCTCTTGCTTTTGCAGTCATGGAGGATTGAATCCCATTCCCCCCAAGTAACCAGCCATGAAATTCCCCTTGCAATTTTGATTATACCTCCTATGCTTTCCCTACCTGGGTTTCCTTTGGCAGCTCCATCAAAATTGAGTTTATGCGAACCACAACCAAGAGGTTTCCAGACAGTGTCCCATCGAGCCTAGGATCTAGAGTTGTCATAGGAATTGACAACAATATTTTGATACATAGATTTAGCCATTTTGATTTCCCACTCAGTAGGGACTTTGTCCAATATTTTCCCTTTGAAAATTGAAATGGTTTTCAAGATTAGCCCTGACCTTATACCAAAAATCTCCTTTGGGCTCATCTCAATATTCTTGAATATCCTGTTGTTTCTCTCTTTCCACAAACATCAACGGATAATGGGGGGAACTTTGTTCCATTTCTCACGAGGTAAGGGGTCCACAAATTCTTCATTGCACTTACATAACAAGAAATTTTTAGGGAATTTTGTTATGGCAAGCAGTCCACCAGAAAAAATTTATTTTTCGGTATCATGTGTCTATTCCAAACCTACTTCCAGGGACCAAGAACCACACACTGGTCCAAGAATAGATTGTAAGTTGTTTTAATAGAAATATCACCCTACTTATCATGAGTCCAAAAGAAATCATCCTCCATGTTGGTTAACGGTAATCTAGTAAGGGAGAGTAGGTCCTGGAGGGACTTGGCTAGGAGTCCCAGCTTAGGAAACAAAGGGTAACAAAGGACTAGGTCTTTCCACCTCCTAGCCCTTGGTTGGCCAAGGAGGTCATCTCTATTGTAAAAGTTGAAGAATATTTGTGCCGGCCTCATTAGGTTCCTAGAGTTAGAGTGTGCCAGAGGGGTGTCAAATAACCAAGGGTCTTCCTAGAATCTAATGCTCTTACCATTTCCAATCTTCCATTTCATCCTTGTCCTAAGTAGCCCCTACAAACTGCAAATGTTCTTCCAAGCCAAGGAACCCAAAGGATGATGATTGGAGAGGTAATTAATCAAAGGTCTATTTTGAAGATACTTAGGGTTTATAATCTTGCACCAATCCTTTTTATTTCTCAGCTAGTCCCAACCCACCTTGGCAATCAAAGCCTTATTGGTGCAAAGGATATTCCTTATCCGAAGCCCACCACAAGGTTTAGGTTTACAGACTTTGTTCCATTTAACCAAAGAAAACTTTTTCTTTTCCTCGGTCCCTGACTATAGGAAGTTCCTTTGAATTTTTCCAAACTTCTCAGCAATATATCTAGGGATCTTGGAAATGTAGAGGAAGTAAAAAGGGATCCCTTAGAGAGATGTGGAAAGAAGCTACACTTTTCTAGAATGACTAAGGAATGAACCTTTCCAACTCGCCAACTTCCTTTGGATCCTTTCAAGAACAGAGTTCCAAAATCCAGGGGTGATTTCCTTGAGAGTAAGGAGTAAACCAAGATACACCAAAGGGAGAGAGCCACTCATACAACCAATAATAGAAGTCACTCAAGCTTTAAGTGTAGGAGTGCTATTGAAGAAGTAAATCATGCTTTTATTATAGTTAATACATTTCCTAGAGCATACAACATAGTTATTGAGAAAAATTTCCATTTCTTGGCTCCAATCACAAAGGCTTTCCCAAAGAGAGAGGTATCATCCACAAATTGTTGGATAATAGTAGGCTCCAAAGAAGAGGTAGCCTTAACACCTTTAATAGACCCCTTTGACAGTAGATTAGAAATGTTCTTGTTCAAGACATCTGCAACCATGATAAATAAATAGGGTGAGATGGTATCCCCCTATTTGATGCCTCTCCCAACATTAAAAAACCTAAAAGGAGCCTTGTTAACCATAACATAGTACCTCATTGTGGATATAAATTCTATTAAGAGGTTGACCACATGTTGGTTAAACCCAAACTTAGCTAGGACTTTAGGGATAAAGTCCTATAACACCTTATCATAAGCTTTTGAGATATTCAATTTGAGGGCCATACTATTATTATTGTATCTGTCCATTGAGTGGAGAAATTCATGAGTAGTTATTATTAGCATCCAAAATATGAGGACTTGAAACAAAGCCTTTTTGTGTGGAGATGATAATTTTGTCCAGAAGTGATTTAAGACGATTCACCAATATTTTAGAGAGGATTTTATAAAAAGTATTGCATAGGCTGATGGGCCAAAAATAAGTCATTGATAGAGGATCAAAAATATTGGGAATTAAGGCAATAAAACTATGATTCAATTTTTTGAGAAGCTTACCTGATTTGAAGAAATCTCTAGTGGCCAAGACAAGGTCCCCACCAACAACCACCTAGAAAATCTAAAAGAAGGCCGAGGGAAATCATCTAGACCAGGTGCCTTATAGGCCCCCATGCTAAGAGTTTCCATCCGGACCTCCTAAAGAGTGAAACCATTGAGGATGCTAAGGTTATCATTTTGGGTAATGGTGGTCGGGAGAGGATGCAATAGCAAATTGTCCAAAGCTAGATTAGGAGCATCAATAGGGCTAAATAAGCCTTCTGAAAAAAGTCTACTGCCAAAAGACCAATCTAGGGAGGTGTATTGACCATGTAGCCTCCTACTCATTATGTAACTTAGTTATCTAATTCCTTTTCTTGATTTTAGAGCAAAAAAATGAAAAAATGAGGTATTTATGTCCACTTCTTGCAACCATTGAACTCTAGATTTTTGTTTCCAAAAAAATTCCTCTTTCCTTAAAATTTACTCCCACTCCCTTCGACTCTCTCTTTCCTGATTGTAGGTTGGCAAGCTGACATCCCATTCTTCCATTATTTTTTGGATGTTCTTCAACTTATCCCCTAAAGCTTTTTTTTTCTTTTTTCTTTTTTTCTGAAAGATAGCCCCAAACACTCTTTTGTTCCATCCTTCCACCATGCATTTGATATGCTTATGTTTATAAAAGATCCTGAACATGGGAGAGCCACGTATAGGAATGTTCCACCATTCAAAAAATTTATTCTTAAAATCATGATGGGAGTTCCACATTATCTCAAACTGCAAAGGGAAAGGTCCAATAGTAGAATGGTCATTCATTACCAGTAGCAGAGGGTTATGGTCAGAAACAGTCCTAGGTAGGGCAAGGATTATCACTGAGCAAGGCCATCCAGTTGTTGGAGCAAAGGAATCTATCCAGTTTGACTTAAATCAAACCCTCCCCAAGACACCTGTTGGTCCAAGTAAAGGATTGACCCAATAAGTCAATGTCAATTAGGCTAGTAGTACTTAGGAAATTCACCAGATTAGCCATGTTGTCAGAATAAACTACCAGACCACCACTTTTCTTTGAAGGATATAAGGGTAGTTGAAGTCCCTTGCCACCAACCAATGAGACTCCCTATTATTTTTTAACCAATTAGAGAGATCCTACCAAAGGGAATTCCTAGCATTCCTTTGGTTAGGGGCATAAACATTAATAAGTGACCAAGAGCCACCTGAGTAGGAAAATAAGACTCCCACACTACTCTGACAATGGAATAATTCAGAACCATTGATCATGAACAAGTTCAATAACATGACAAGCCCATCAGATGCCCCCTTAACATCACTATAATAGTAAAGGGAACCTGACCATATATACCTAGCAATATTATCAAAATTTTACTTCTTCATTTTAGTTTCCTGTAATAGTAAAACATCAATCTTATGTTCTAAAGCATAGTTCTTTAGTGCAAGCTATTTATGAGAGCTATTCATCCCTTGCACATTCCAGGACAAGACCTTCATTTTTTACCCTTCTTTGAGGACACTTCCAATGTCATTTGTTTACCAATGGCTATCTCATTCATTATCCCTCTCTACCTGGTTTGTCACTAGCTGGGCCTTCCCAATTTAGAGTCGCTTCCCACATCTGCCTTCTTCTTTTTCCCTTTCTTCTTTTGGGCTAACTAGACCTCCTCTTCTAACATTTTCTCCTGGGTCAAACCCACCGATTCAATAATAACAGTCTCATATTTAACTTTAATAATCTCATCCTCCATAATTCACCTTCTTCACCTTTGGTCACACTAGGCCTAGGACAAAGGTCAAACCCAATATCCTTTAGGGGGTCATCAATATTTGCATCCCCCCAAAGAGCCTAGCCAGGGGAGATAGCATTGACCTCCATGTCCCCACCAATGGGAAAGCTCTTGGCCAAAACAAGTGCAAAAAGGGGCCAAAGCTAGGTCCACACAATAGACATCCTCCCCAAAAGAATGACCCACATAGATAACTGATGGGTCATCAAGAACGGGTGAGCCAGACTTGGTCGTGGGGTCAACAATATTTAGAGTGTCTTTTTTGAAAGGGTAGTGGTCTTCAGTAGCAAAGTCACTAGGGTTAGGCACATGATTAAAAAAATATTTGTAGTCAGAGATAGGGTGGCCAGGCTTAGCACACTTCTAACAATAAACCACAACATTTTCATAGTAGACTAGTTGGACCCAAAGGTTATAGCAACTATGGGGGAAATTTTTAGAGCATAAAAATTTGTGTACTTGGCTAGAAAGTTACTATTTTTGAGCTACAAAGGACTCATTCACCTTCAATGGTAAATCTAGGTCCTTTTAGGGTTTTAAAAAACAAATTTTAGGGTCATGTTCCTTGATGTATACACTCTTAAATTCTCTATTATCAACCTCTGAAATTCTGTATGAAATTTTGTAGCTTTGAATTTTTGATTTTTTACTTTGAATGAAAAATTTTGTAGCTTGACAACTTTGATAATTTTGGTCCAAACTTGCTCCACTTGATCTTCAACCTATAAATCTATGATCACACACTCAAGGGTAGAAAAAAAAATTGTTTATTAGTGAATGGGGATTTTCCTCGGTCAAACCCCTTGTAGGTAATCAAACCAAATGACGTTCAAGGAGTGAAATGAAGCATGAATTTAAAATATGTAAATGATGTCACCTTGATGTTGTCTTGTAATGCAAATCTACAAACTAACATGTAGTGGCCATAAAGAATGTAGATCTTGGATCCTTGAATATTATTTGAACAATTCTTACAAGTAGATCTTCAATGCTACATTAACTTTTTAGCTCAACACACATGAATGCATTAAACCCTTGACATGATGATAAGACTTTGAATTGTTACAATAAAAACTTGAAATATGCCTTGAAATGCCTTATGAATGCTCTTGAAATGCTCTATAATGCTTGATCAATTGAATGCTTGAATTCTTGAAAGTCTCAGGATTGCTTAATAAAACTTGCTCTAGGAGAAA
>VDFB02121574.1:0-45128 GCA_007258455.2 Sequoia sempervirens | reverse complement strand
CGACTATTGGAGGATTTGCACCAGATACAAACTGGACCTACATTGTTGTATTGTGACAACAAGAGTGCTATACAAATGACTAAGAATCCAGTGTTTCATAGTAGGACCAAACATATTGAGATTCAACACCACTACATCAAAGAGTTGGTTCAACAGGGATTGATTGAGATTGTGTACTGTAGTACAGAAGATCAGCTAGCAGATATTTTCACAAAGTCTCTAGCTCGTGAAAGGTTCCAGAAACTTCGAGATCTACTTCATGTTCTTCCCAATGGTCATTATGGGGGAGAATGACAGCATTTATCAGCACATATTAGTCTACAACATGTGTTGCAGCCTTTCTTGACATATTTGTAATGCCCATTGGGCTCATTAAACATTGTAGTTGCTTTTCTTGACTTTGTTGTTTTGCATTTAGTATTATGGTTGAGTTATTGGTCATTGTGGTTGTGTGCCATAACTCTTTTGTATTTCTGGATCTCTATATAATAGATGCCCTGCCTCTCATCTTATTAAGGCAATTTGGGGCTTTTGCATATTGTTTGTTTTGTGATCAGCAGATCACCATTATTTGCCTTCAAAAAGGACGCCTTAGTGTTGAATGGTGTACTGAATGAATATCTTAGTACTTGTTTTGCAGGTGGTTTGTAGTCAAGGAGTGCTCGAAGGATGCCACAAAAAAGCAGCCAGATGGTGCTGGATGTGCTGCATGAAGTTTGTGGCTGCGGTAATTCCATCAGATTCATTATACAATGGTTTGAACACTTTCAAAAATCTATCTCTATCCAATTCACAACTCCAAAGATTATATATTTACAAATAATTTGTGATCACAAAAGAAAAATAGATTCATAAAATGACAAGAATTTTTAGACATCCTTGAGCTATCGCTTTAGACCTTACAATTTGGCCCTTTTTTTTGAATTTTTGCAGTCGATATGCAGATTTTGGGGTTTTCTTTCCTGTTGTAACCTATCAACTTCTAGTAATTAAAGAGATTCCTACTGCAGCAATTGTTGTCGATTTGGATATTTTAGTTTGGTGTTTCAAGAATGGCCTATTGGGCTTATTACCGTATTTCACAGGCAATAATACCATGAGGACTTGATGTCTTTTTACTATGCTATTTGGAATCCTTATCAGTTTGCAAAGATAAATAGGAATGAGAATTTATAATCTTCTGTTTCCTGTTGTGTACACCCCATTTTGCAGGATTTAGATATAGTTTTCACTTTCATAATGGTTCTTGTTTGTATGTCAGTTGAAAACTCGGAATAAAATTACTAGGCTAAAATTCCCCCGGTGTGGTATGGAATCACTGCAACTGTCTATATGGGTAAGGGCAAATTTTGGTAACATAGACATCAATCCATTGGTTAGATGTGTATCAATACATATGGACAGATTTTATTTCCATTATAACTATTCTTTGTAGAGATTAGAACAGAAAAACGCCACTACAATAACAATCATCTAAATCAAATACTTAATTAAACAGCAAGTATTAGTTCATTTAACCCTGTCAACATGCTGATCCCAAGTATGGAGAAAGAAAAGAAAAAAAGAAAAAGAGAAATTTAATAAACTGAAAGCTATGAAAAACTTACTTGGTGGTCTTCTAAATCTGAAGGAAGTGCAGAAGGCTAGAAAGTTGCTGAGAAAACTCAACTCTTCTGAAAAAATGGCTGAGGCCCGAGCAATACAAATCTAATATTAAAAATAAGACAGTGATTTGAAGTGCTAGTGACACCAATTTATTGAATGGGGAAAACAGATAAGAAGTGGAAAATTGGATGTAGTAAAGCAAATTTCAATTTAAGAAATTTATATAACATAGGCAATTGCAGCTCCTATACTGGTAATTGGATTACCAGATTCATTTGTTAATTGGAATGTTGACTCATTGGGTAATTGGACTAGTACTGATCCATTTGGTAATTGAATTACTGATTCATTGGGTAATTGGAGTTTTCAAAGTAGTCCTTTATACTGTAAACAAGGGGGATTTTATCAAGCTGGATTGTCATGGGTTTCACAACTTAAATAATTAAACTATAAAAAGAGTTTTTTTTATTGGTAATTCGAGTGTGAGTTCGTTAGGCTTCCAGCTCAGTTGATCAACCGGCCTGATTTTCATCAACCCCATTCACATAATATTTTTCTTGTTTTACATTGCCATTGCTTGTGAAAGTTTCCTGCATTGTTTTCCCCCATATAAGAGCTTCGACCAATCTGACATGTCTCACCAAAAAATTAGGTCCCAAATTCCAATATTCGCATGTGATTAGAATATGAGTTCTGCTCTCTTACAATTTATAAGGACATAAATTCTGATTCTTTTAAGATATATATATATTAAAAATTTATATGCTTTAGTATTCGAAATTTTTTAAATCCAACTACTTCTTGGAACTAGGCTACAATGTTTCTGGATACTTATATAATTATCTTTTACAATTTATTGAGAGGAGGTGAAAAAGACTATTGATATGGTGAGTTTCTAACGAAAGACCAAACACTCTAAAAGTTGAAAAATAATATGATTACAATTTTTGTTTTAAATTTGAAATTCATACTTATATTTTTACCCTTCCCCTCTTTTTCACTCACTAAATATTATATGTATATATTTAGAGTTGGACTTACACATAATGTATTCTATAATGAAACTAATATACTAAATCATATAAAATATCTAAGACATAACATCATGTAACAATGGAATCTATAAATGATGAATGTGATATGAGAATATACGATCTTATAGATGAATATGTAGGATTAAATACAATCTCTAGTACATAACAACATGTAAACAATGTAAGATAACATATAAATTGAATATGAATGTCTTATAATGATATATAGGATCATATAGAATATCTAATACTTATCATGTAATAATGCCAGATGTCATATAAATTAAATGTTAATAAATAAGATCATATGTAGAACCTTGAAGACATAATATATCAAATGTTGAAGTTCATATACTCATTCATACAAAATATCTAAAACATAACATTATGTAATAATATAATCTAAAAATGATGAATTCAATATGAATATATTATCCTATGGATTCATATGTAGGATCATATACAATCTCTAAGGAATTGTAATGCCCCGCCACACAACCCTAGGGGAAGTTGCAAACTACTAAACAAATGCACAATTTTTTTTTTGTTTAAATACAAATACATGAATGATCACAACACAACGCCAACAATCCCCTAACGTTATGAGACAAAGATTAATTAAATCACAAATTAAACAACATGCATGAAATGAAACATAACGACATCCACTTAACTAATTAAGGCACACACATTCCATACATGAGATTTCATTAAGACCATGAGATCCCTCACGGTTACCAATAATAGAAGTTATACAATTACAATTACATCACTCATTCCCAGAATGAGGTAAAACAATAACATGATTGCTTATTACAATTTCCACCTCGATAACAATGAGGGTAAATAAAATACAAGATCAACTATCATAAATGAATCCAAGGTAGCAACTTAAGCCCACGAGCTCTCCAACATGAAAGTCTCGACCACATAAGCCAATGCCAAAACAACGGAGTATGGTGCACGTTCCACCCAACCAAGTGATACCCGAAGGCTCACCCCCCGTGCTAGGAGATAGTAACAAGGGTTTCAGGTCAAGACCAACAAACTCTAAACATAGGCAACATGAATCAACTGAAAAAGGATACAAACATGACATCACATGACACAAAGGTTACTATGCTTCCAGTTTTGAAATAATAATCACATCACGAATACAAACATAATGCTGACCTAGGAGAAGTGTCATCACAATGTCACATGGGATATCCTGGCAAGTCTTCCTAGGTCCCGGCCCCCATCTCGGGATATCCTGGTAACCTCTAACGACTCTCGGCCCCACATGCAAACCAATGCGGAATCAGTTATCTTTCGAAGGGACAAGATAACGATCTTGCCATTCTAGGCCTTCTCATCTCATCCCAAGTCTATACAAGCACTTGCGTCCATGAGTGAGGCAAAATTAATCTTTTTAAATGTTGGTACCCCTATGCTAATTAATTGGTTTAAGTTTTCACTGAATTAACCAACTTACATTGAGATCTCCTGGCACCACTTTGTGTGTCGGCCCTCAATGCAAGCCACTTCTCTAAGACAACACGTGGAACTATGCCACCACCAAAGGGTACTCAAGTACAACCTAGGGATAATGAATCCCTAAACACGACATGAGTAATAAAACCGCCCAAGATAATCAGATATAACCTTGGACACGTAAGCACTATGCATGGCAAAACAAGGTTGATTGACATGCTGACAACCCAAAAACACATAAAGACGATTCAATCTGGAAGACTTACAAGATCCGACTCAAAACCCAACAAGAATAGCACCCACGGCCGAAAAGCGCCAAGCAAATATAAAGGTAATCTTTTTTTTAGGATTTAAATAAAATCCAATCATTCATTGCATTAGTGCATTTAAACAATTTAAATAAACTATGTTCTTGCACAATCACATAAGGGTTTGAATGTTCATTTGATTCTTGTTGACGCAATACACACAATATCTTTAAATCAATTTTCTTTTGATAGCCAATGATTTCCCATAACCCAATTTTCATTTATCCCTTAACAAATACCTCATTATAATTTAAATATTCCTTTCTTTTAAAAAATAAATCACATTTAAAAAATACATATATATTTATTAAATATCTATATAATCAGATATACATATATATACACTCGATATATATATATATATACCTAATTACATATATATTTAAAAATATATATATATATAATTAATATTTAAATGTGCATGATAATTACTTAAGCATTTATTAAAATATATTATACAGATATTATAATATATATATTATATAATAATATAAATTATTATATATAACATATATATTAAAATATATATATATAAATTATATTAAATTATTATATATAGCATATATATATTAAAATATATATAAAAATTTATATTTCAATTAATAAATATAATGCATTGATAAAAACTTAATAGTATATATATTAAATATAAAATATATAATATAAGAATATATTATATATTTTATATTTAATAAATATAATAAAAAATAGAAAATCAAAAGTAGCAGGCAGCCACGTTTAAGGGCTTGATAGGTATACAGTAAGAACAAGGGGCGTAACCCATTGATGGAAGCTTTGTGTAAGCGTACGTCGGTTGCTGCTCCACAAGTGGCCGACACCATCAATGTAGATGATGTTTGAGAACAGGTGGAAACCCTTCCCCATACCCCTGCGCGATGGAAAAAAATGACTTCGCCTGAAAAAAAAGCGAGATAATTGACTGGTAAATGAACAATTCTAGGTAAAACCATAACACAGTCATAAAATGTGACTGCCCAGAACTTCAACGAAAATTTTGAATTTAAAAAAAAAAAAATACATATATTTTTATATATATGTATATATATGTATAAATACATAACCACTGGTATTTATATATATAGATATATATAAATATACACAACAACTTCATATTCTGATTGAGAAAATGCATTCCTTCAACACCCAAATTGGGAAAACTCAAAAACTGAGAAACAAACTTAATTTCCAATGAAACTCCATAATCTAACACCATAATTTCATGATTTCTCACAAGTTAAAAGGAGATTTTCCCAACAACACAAGTTTTCATAAAAACCATTTGAATCTTTCAAGTTTGTTTCAAATTTCCAAATGATAGTTTGAGAATAATTTATGGTTCACATGGTTTTCTCAAAGATTTTGAAAAACCCTTTTATTCAAGTTTGAATGGTGATTCCAACATGGGTTTTGAATCAAAGTTTGAATTCCAAATCTAAATTGAGCCATTTCAAACAAAATTGCAAAAATAAGATTGCATAATGAGGGAAAACATGGAACCTTTTGTTTTTCTCCAAGTTTTTTTTGAATCCTTCAATGGAGGTTGCACTTGTTTCCAATTTTGCTTCAAAAATACCTTTCCAATCCTTCCTTCCACCAATTTTCTTCCAAGAATCCAATCCAAGCTTGCTCTCCAAATTTTCAAAATTAAAGTTCAAAAACAAAAAGAATTACCTTATGCCATCTTTTTCCTCCTCCAAATTGTCAAACCCCTAATTTGAGTTCACCCACCATAGTTATTGCTATTTTGGATATTTTGGATATTTTCCTTTTTTTTTAAATTTAATAACCAATTTTCATTTTCCCACTCAAATGCATATTATTTATTTAAACAAAATTCTATTTGCACCACAAGGATAATTAAATTCTCTTTGCTTTCACAAAATTGAATTCTAACAATTACATTTAAAAAAAAAAAACATTTTTAATTTATTTTATTACAAGAGGAATGAAAGGAAATTTTCCATCTATTTATTTTTTTGATTTGCCTCCAATTTAATAATACTAACATAATTAATTTAATTTACTTAATCAATAAATAAATCTAACACATGATTAGATTAATTTATTGATTGAATTAAATTAACTAATTAAATAACAAGCACTCATTTACGCATTTTGGCAATAAATTTAAATAGAGCAAACACCATTTCACTAGGAAATTTAATCACACAAGCAAGGAGAGACGAGATGACAAGGAAAATAACTTATCCCAACTGACAACCCGATGACACACTATGGCTAGGGTGATGTTACGACACAGAAAACCAAGCTACTATCTCCCAATCATTTTTCGTTGAACAAGGGACATGCTCAGACCTGCGGAATCAGGTGGAGTCAATGTCCTGTACCTGCATCCTGCACACAACATGAGTGTCGAACATGCATATATATATATAAATATTAAAACACACCGTGAAGAGGAAATCACGGAATCACAGGGCACTCGCATGCGAGTGATGTGATCCCGTCCCCTTCACCAATACAATATCGCTAACTGACGCCTCTATTCATCAATGGTATAATCAAAGCATAAAGCATCAATAATTCACATACATGATAATTTTAATCCATAACATGAAATAGTAATATCATCTGAACAAAGTACGGTCACATCAAAAACATAATATTTACATCGCTTATCAAGGAGCGGTCAAAGTAATCAAGTACAACCAACGTGCTGACAACGCAAAACATACATAACGAACACTGTTCGATCAAAAGAACAAAATGGAGGGGTGTTACATCCTCCCCCCCTAGGGTCAGGCTTACTCCTGGAAGCCTACAAACAAGTAGGGATAAAGTTCCCTCATCCTAGCTGCATCTTCCCAAGTGGATGATGTGTCATCTCTAGGATCCCACTGAATCCTGACCTGATCAATATCTCGCCCTCGAAGAGCGAGCGTTCTGCGCTCCACCACGACCACGGGCTCCAAAGCTAGCTGCCCGTGCTCTACCTGCAAGGCATTCCAATCAAGGACATGAGAAATGTCTGGATGGTACGACCGAAGAACTGATACATGAAATATGTCGTGCACACGTGAGAGACTGGGCTGTAAAGCAAGACGGTAAGCAACAGGACCAATCTTCTCGGGAATCTTGAAGGGTCCAACAAAGTGAGGCGCCAACTTAGATCATTTTCCATAATGGATTGGACTCTTTCATGGACGCACACGCAGGAAGACTCTATCGCCTATGGAAAACTGACGATCCACTCTATGCGCATCCGCATACTTCTTCTGCCTATCCTGCGCTGCCACCAAGTGCTCTCTAATCCTATCCACCTGCTGCTCCATATCCTGCAACATCTCAGGACCCAAAGTTACTCTGTCCTCTAGCTGATCCCAACTCAAGGGAGTGGGACATTTTCACCCATACAATGTCTGGAATGGAGCCATACCGATAGAACTTTGAAAGCCATTATTATAGGCAAACTCTACCAAATAGAGATAGTCCTCCCATCGTGTCTGTTGGTCCATCACATACATATGCAACATGTCTTTGAGGATCTGATTGACCCTCTCAGTCTGTCCATCTGTCTCTGGGTGGTAAGTTGAACTGAAGTTCAACTGTGTTCCCATCGCATGCTGTAATGACATCCATAGAGCTGAGGTGAACACATGATCCCTGTAAGAGATAATCCGACGCGGAATGCCATGTAACCTCACTATATCCTCCATGAACACTATAGCTACGGATGATGCGGTATAAGAAGAGTGCATAGGTGAGAAGTGTGCTACCTTCGTCAACCTATCCACTGTCACCATAATTGCATCATGTCGTCTCGAAGAGTTAGGTAAACCAACAATGAAATCCAATGACATTATATCCCATTTCCACTCTGGTACTAAATGTGACTGCAAAAGCCCTACTGGATGCTAGTGTTCGGCCTTCACCCACTGACACTCTAGACACCTCGACACAAAGTCCGCAATATCTCGCTTCATCCCTAGCCAAAAATATAACTGACGCAAATCTGCATACATCTTCTTCACCCCTGGATGGGCTGAATAAGGTGCACGATGTGCCTCATTCATGACCAAAGCGCGAAGCTCACATGATGGGGGAACGTATATGCGTCCCATGTGTCTCAATATCTCATCAGCATCTAGAGAGTATCCTGAATATCTACCCTCAAGGGGTCTTGCTGCCTCCATTAGCGATCTAACATTCTGATACCAACTGTCGACTGGGAAGGCAGAAAGAATCTGACTCTGCAAATCAACAATAAGAGTCAACTCAGATAACTCATGCCTTCGCCTACTGAGGGCATCTGCAACCACATTCTCCTTTCCTTGGATATACTTCACCTCGAAGTCATAATCACAGAGAAGCTCCATCCATCACCTTTTCCTAGCATTAAGGTTGGGCTGCGTGAAGATATACTGAAGGCTCCTATGATCACTATGCAGCTCAAACCTATGCCCAAGAAGAAAGTGCCTCCATCTCGTCAATGCATGAACCACTGCCGCCAACTCAAGATCGTGGGTAGGATAGTTTAGCTCATGATCCTTGAGCTTCGTGACTCATATGCAATGACACGACCCTCCTGCATCAATACTGCACCTAATCCCTCCAAGGACGCATCTGTACAAACTACAAAGTCCCCAATAGGATCCGGTATCGCAAGTATAGGTGCACTGGTCAACTTCCCCTTAAGACACTGAAAGGCTATCTCACACTTCTCAGACCACTCAAACCTCTTTCCTTTCCTCTGAAGGGAGGTGATAGGATGCCCTAGCCTCGAAAAGTCCTACACAAATCACCTGTAATAACCTGCTAGCCCCATGAAGCTACGTATCTCGGCCACATTCGTGGGCGTAGGCCAATCTAAGATCGCTTGGATCTTTGCAGGATCCACTGAAATACCCTCCCCAGAGATCACATGACCAAGGTATTGGACCTCAGTCCTGAAGAATTCACACTTCGACAAGTTAGCATATAGCTGATTATCTCGCAAACACTGCAATACCTGTCGTAAATGCTCCTCATGTTCCTCCATTGTTCTAGAGTATACCAAAATATCATCTAGGAACACAAGGACAAACCTGTCTAGGTATGTACGAAATACCCCATTCATAAGACTCATGAACACTAAGGGTGCATTCATCAAACCAAATGGTACAACTGTGAACTCATAGTGACCATACCGCGTTCGAAACGCGGTCTTATGAATATATGACTCGAAGATTCGAAGCTGATGATATCTTGACTTGAGATCAATCTTCGAAAAGATGGTAGCACCCTTGATCTGATCGAATAGATCGTCAATCCTAGGAAGAGGATACCGATTTCTGATGGTCACTTTGTTCAACTGTCGGTAATCAATGCATAACCGAAGTGAACCGTCCTTCACGAAGATGACAGGTGCTCCCCATGGAGAAACACTAGGGCGAATAAAACCCTTCTCTAGCAATTCCTCAAGCTGCAACCAAAGCTCTTTCAGCTCCTGGGTAGTCATACGATAGGGAGCTCGTGAAATGGGCTCTGATCCAGGTACCAAGTCTATCTTGAAGTCAATGTCCCTCTGAGGAGGCATCCTTGGAATCTCGTCTAGAAAGACATCGGAAAACTCCTGAAGGATGGGGTGACTATCAAGAGAAACCTTCTCTTCTCCACCTCCTAGACCCAAATCATCCACGGTAACAGCGAACAATTGGCAACCCTGCCGCATACACCTTCTCAACTGCATAGCTGAGATGATCCTCAAAGAAATCAGCCTCTGAACCCCCACTACTTCTACTTCTCTACCAGATGCCCCAATGCATCTAATCGACTTACGTCAACAATCAATGACTGCACTATGAGCCTCTAGCCAATCCATCCCTATGACGATGTCATAAGAACACAATGGAATAACACATAGGTGCAAGGTAGTCTGGAGAGGTCCAGCCTCTAACCTACACTCAGGCACAAGGGAAAGGGATGCAACTTTTGCACCCGAAGCTAACTTTACCTGCCACCTATCGACCTGCTTTACCACATCCAGTCTACATCGCGTCATGACTGATGAAGAAACAAAGGAATCAGATGCTCTAGAATCAAATAGAATAGAAACTGGGTTACCCCCCAACATACCATAAGCCTCAATGACTATACCCTAGTGCTTTGCCTGGTGGTTGTCAACCGCTGTGAATACCTGATGCCCACGGCCTGCATCACCTACAGTCGGCTCTGACGCCACTAGTCCCTGAAAATAACCTGATGCACCCTTATTGGGACACATCCTCGCTATGTGACCCTGTTGGCCACACGCAAAACATCCAGTGCCTCTACCAAAGCTCCTGCCTGTAGGTGGTGTGCTAGACTGCTACACACTACCCCTAAAAGATGAATGAGAACTCTGCGCTGGATGCTCAGAGTTGAAGCATCTCATGCGCCTCCAACTCCTGTCCCCCTGCCTCTGCTAGAACCCCTTCCGTTTCCCTTGGGAACCCTCCTGCTGCTGCTGACCACTCTGAGACAGACCCTGCTAAGCTCTAGAAGGTGCACCTCCCTGAGGCTGACCTCCTCGAGCACTAGTCCTAGCTGTTGAACCCCTGCCCACCTGTACTCCTACATGACCACCTAAGGCCATCGCCAGGTTCTCCTTAATGAGCCTGGCCTTGTCGACCGCTGCCTCCATGGTCTTGGGTTCAAAAACTCGCACTCCTCCACTAATACGAGCATTTAAGCCCCTAAGAAAATGTTGTACCAACATGCCCTTGTCATCACCTATGCCCGCATACTATTTGAGCTCGTAGAAATGACACTCATACACCTCTACTGACATAGTCATCTATCGAAGGGTGTGGAACTCATCCCCTCGACGCTGCCTCCAATGCTCAGAAATAAATCTAGCCCGAAACTGCTCTAGAAACAACTCCCAAGAAACAGTACCAATATCTAGATGGAGCTTCTGCTCCTCTAATCTCCACCAAGTGGAGGAAAATCCCCTCAAGTGCATGATAGTGCACCTAGCTCGAGTGTTGCTCCCATATGGGTGCATAGCAAAACACCTAGTCAAGTCAATGAGGCATGTCTCTGCCTCCAAACCACTGCCTGATCCATTGAAAGTGGGTGGTCGTGCTCTGAGCAAGTCCCTCATATGGGCTGCTATCACTAAATCAGAGTGAACTGGTACCTCTCTCTCTCCAACCACCACTGGCTCTACCTCTTGCCTAGGCCCAAGGCGGGCAAGGGTCTCATCTAGCAACTGATGCAACTGAGCATCCTCGATCCTAGGTGGATCCAGATTCTGATTGCCATCTCCCTGAATATTCTAAGAAGCCTGTTGCTCCTCATGGTCAGAAACAAGTGGAACATGAGGAGGTGGGTGTTGCTGTTCCTCAATGCGACCACCTAAACGGCGACGTCTATGACCCCCACCTCTTCCATGCCTGGGAGGCATTATCCTATACAGACACAAAAGGGCATTAAGCACAACACACAATTAAAACCCACACAACTAAAAGCTTAATGGGCTCATCATAATCTCAGAGTACCCAGTGTTAAACCTTGGCTCTCATACCATGTGTAATGCCCTGCCAGCCAACCCTAGGGGAAGTTGCAAACTACTAAACAAATGCACAATTTTTTTTTGTTTAAATACAAATACATGAATGATCACAACACAACGCCAACAATCCCCTAAGGTTACGTGACAAAGATTAATTAAATCACAAATTAAACAACATGCATGAAATGAAACATAACGACATTCACTTAATCTAATTAAGGCACATACATTCCATACATGAGATTTCATTAAGACCATGAGATCCCTCATGGTTACCAATAATAGAAGTTATACAATTACAATTACATCACTCATTCCCAGAATGAGGTAAAACAATAACATGATTTCTTATTACAATTTCCACCTCGATAACAAAGAGGGGTAAATAAAATACAAGAGCTACCACATAAATGCTACCAAGGTAGCAACTGGATCCCATGAGCTCTCTAACACGAAAGTCTCGTCAGCATAAGCCAATGCCAAAACAACGGAGTAAGGTGCACGTTCCACCCAACCATGTGATACCCGAAGGCTCACCCCCCGTGCTAGGAGATAGTAACAAGGGTTTCAGGTCAAGACCAACAACCTCTAAACATAGGCAACATGACTCAACTGAAAAAGGATACGAACATGACATCACATGACACAAAGGTTACTATGCTTCTAGTTTTGAAATAATAATCACATCACAAATACAAACATAATGCTAACCTAGGAGAAGTGTCATCACAATGTCGCATGGGATATCTTGGCAAGTCTTCCTAGGTCCCGGCCCCCATCTCGGGATATCCTGGTAACCTCTAACGACTCCCGGCCCCACATGCAAACCAATGCGGAATCAGTTATCTTTCGAAGGGACAAGATAACGATCTTTCCATTCCAGGCCTTCTCCTCTCATCCCAAGTCTATACAAGCACTTGCGTCCATGAGCGAGGCAAAATTAATCTTTTTAAATGTTGGTACCCCTATGCTAATTAATTGGTTTAAGTTTTCACTGAATTAACCAACTTACATTGAGATCTCCTGGCACCACTTTGTGTGCCGGCCCATAATGCAAGCCACTTCTCTAAGACAACACGTGGAACTATGCCACCACCCAAGGGTACTCAAGTATGACCTAGGGATAATGAATCCCTAAACACGACACGAAGTAAACAAAACCCGCCCAAGATAATCAGATATAACACTGGACGCACGTAAACACTACCCATGGCAAACAAGGTTGATTGACATGCTGACAACCCCAAAACACATAAAAGACAATTCAATCTGGAAGACTTACGAGATCTGACTCAAAACCCAACAAGAATAAGCACCCCACGACGAAAGAAAGCTTGCAAACAATATAAGGTAATCTACCTTCGAATTTCATAAATCCAATCATTCATCGCATTAGTGCATTTAAACAATTTAAATAAACTATGTTCTTGCTCAATCACATAAGGGTTTGAATGTTCATTTGATTCTTGTTGACGCAATACGCACAATATCGTTAAATCAATTTCCTTTTGATAGCCAATGATTTCCCATAACCCAATTTTCATTTATCCCTTAACAAATACTTCATTATAATTTAAATATTCCTTTCATTTAGAAAATAAATCACATTTAAAAATACATATATATTTATTAAATATCTATATAATCAGATATACATATATATATATACACTCGATATATATATATATACCTAATTACATATATATTTGAAAAATAAATATATATAATTAATATTTAAATGTGCATGAGAATTACTTAAGCATTTATTAAAATATATTATACACATATTATAATATATATATTATATAATAATATTAAATTATTATATATAACATATATATTAAAATATATATATAAATTTATATTTCAATTAATAAATATAACCATTGATAAAAACTTAATATTATATATATTAAATATAAAATATATAATATGAAATATACTATATATTTTATATTTAATAAATATAATAAAAAAAAATGAAAATCAAAAAGTAACCGGCGGCCACGTTTAGGGCTTCGCCGTGCCTTGTTAAGAACAGGGGACGCAGCCTCATTGATGGGGCGGTGGCGGCCTGTGTAGGTAGCATCGGCGCTGCCTCCACAGGCGGCCGAAGCCATCAATGGCGCCGTGCTGGGGTGGAAACCCTTCCCCATACCCCCGCGCGATGGAAAAAAATGACTTCACCCGAAAAAAAGGTGAAAGATAATTGACTAGTAAATGAACAATTCTGGGTAAAACCAGAACACAGTCATAAAATGTGACTGCCCAGAACTTCAATGAAAATTTCGAATTTAAAATTAAATACATATATTTTTATATATATGTATAAATACATAAACACTGGTATTTATATATATCTACATATATACAAAAATATACACAACAACAACTTCATATTTTGATTGAGAAAATGCATTCCTTCAACACCCAAATTGGGCAAACTCAAAAACTGAGAAACAAAATTAATTTCCAATGAAACTCCATAATCTAACACCATAATTTCATGATTTCTCACAAGTTAAAAGGAGATTTTCCCAACAACACAAGTTTTCATAAAAACCATTTGAATCTTTCAAGTTTGTTTCAAATTTCCAAATGATAGTTTGAGAATAATTTATGGTTCACATGGTTTTCTCAAAGATTTTGAAAAACCCTTTTATTCAAGTTTGAATGGTGATTCCAACATGGGTTTTGAATCAAAGTTTGAATTCCAAATCTAAATTGAGCCATTTCAAACAAAATTGCAAAAATAAGATTGCATAATGAGGGAAAACATGGAACCTTTTGTTTTTCTCCAAGTTTTTTTGAATCCTTCAATGGAGGTTGCACTTGTTTCCAATTTTGCTTCAAAAATACCTTTCCAATCCTTCCTTCCACCAATTTTCTTCCAAGAATCCAATCCAAGCTTGCTCTCCAAATTTTCAAAATTAAATTCAAAAACAAAAAGAATTACCTTATGCCATCTTTTTCCTCCTCCAAATTGTCAAACCCCTAATTTGAGTTCACCCACCATAGTTATTGCTATTTTGGATATTTGGATATTTTCCTTTTTTTTTAAATTTAATAACCAATTTTCATTTTCCCACTCAAATGCATATTATTTATTTAAACAAAATTCTATTTGCACCACAAGGATAATTAAATTCTCTTTGCTTTCACAAAATTGAATTCTAACAATTACATTTAAAAAAAACATTTTTAATTTATTTTATTACAAGAGGAATGAAAGAAAATTTTCCATCTATTTATTTTTTTGATTTGCCTCCAATTTAATAATACTAACATAATTAATTTAATTTACTTAATCAATAAATAAATCTAACCCATGAATAGATTAATTTATTGATTGAATTAAATTAACTAATTAAATAACAAGCACTCATTTACGCATTTTGGCAATAAATTTAAATAGAGAAAACACCATTTCACTAGGAAATTTAATCACACAAGCAAGGAGAGACGAGATGACAAGGAAAATAACTTATCCCAACTGACAACCCGACAACACACTATGGCTAGGGTGATGTCACGACACAGAAAACCAAGCTACTATCTCCCAATCGTTTTCTGTTGAACAAGGGACATGCTCAAACCTGCGGAATCAGGTGGAGTCAATGTCTTGTACCTGCATCCTACACACAACATGAGTGTCAAACATGCATATATATATATATAAATATTAAAACACACCATGAAGAGGAAATCGCGGAATCACAGGGCACTCACATGCGAGTGATGTGATCATGTCCCCTTCACCAATACAATATCGCTAATTGACGCCTCTATTCATCAATGGTATAATCAAAGCATAAAGCATCAATAATTCACATACATGATAATTTTAGTCCATAACATGAAATAGTAATATCATCTGATCAAAGTATGATCACATCAAAACACAATATTTACATTGCTTAACAATTAGCGGTCAAAGTAATCAAGTTACAACCAACGTGCTGACAACACAAAACATATATAGCGAACACTATTCGATCAAAAGAACAAAATGGAGGGGTGTTACAGGAATAACCTATAAATTGAATATTAATATATAAATTTATATCTAAATCCAACAGACATAATGTTTCCTATATTTTAGTTCATATAATAATTCATACAAAATCTCTTAAAGAATTAACACCATATATAACAATGTAATCTATAAATGATGAATTCAATATAAATATATATTATTGTACATACCAATATATATAAGATCATTTCCAGTCTCTAAGACATAACATAATGTAAAAAATGTAAGATAACATATAAATTGAATATCAATATATAGAATCATATCTAGAATCTCTAAGACATAGTGTATCATATGCCTAATCACATATAATATCTAAGACATAATATATCCTATATTAAATCCCATATACTTAATCACAGAGAATATATATGCATAGCATCATATGAAAATTCAATCTATAAATGATGAATTCAATATGAACATATATGATCATATAAATTAATAAATAGGATCGCATAATCTCTAAGATATAACATCATGTAACAATTTAATCTATGTGGAGGTTTTTGAATTTATGGTTTGGTTCACATTTAGTTGCTTCGAACGAAGCGGTGTCTTGCTACTTCCATGTGATCGGTTTCATGTGCTTTATTGTTTTATTTCCTTTAATTTTTTTTAATGGGCTCCAACACATGATCCCCTTTAGTAGGAGTTCTAGGGGGACCCTCTGGTCTCCCCAATTTCTAGCATAGATGTGGAAATGGGCATCTTTGCTTCTCTTTTCAAGGGGGAGGACCTTGTTTCTTTTATGGAAAAAGTTATCAGACAACATTCCCCTCTTCCCCATACACATTATGGCCCCCATCTCTTTGTTTCAAATGAGGGTCTTGTGATAGATATGCCTAATGATCTTCTCACAACGATGTTGGTGAAAATGGATAATTTCCTTATTGGTAAGTTTTGTGCTTTTAGACCCAATATTGACCAAGTTAGAGAAAGGGGAAATGATAGAAGAATTTGAGAAGTTGAATTTAAAGGAGCTCTCTTTGAATGAATCTCTCCCAAAAGAGCATGTAGAGGATAATCAATTGTAAGGTTGGGAAGGGAGTAAGTATCTTCTATTGTTTGAATAAAAGGCCTCTTGTTCTAGGATGGTGGACTCTCTATCTCTTCTTAGCCTTGGTTTTCCTTCTTTGGCCTCTGGATCAATCCTCACTTCTTCCCAAGATGAGGAATGGACATGAATTCGTGAAAAGAAAAAGAGAAATAAAAACTTGATGTGGGAGGATATCTCAAACAAGGTATACCTTCACAAAGTGAAACAAGATCCAAAGAAGCAATAAGAGATGTAGTGTTGGGAAAATAAAGGACTTGGAGCTATCAGGGTCCAAAACCCTGAAGGAATGAATTTTAAAACCTCCTCTGGATTTGAGCCTCTTCATCAAACCTAGATTAGTTGTACCACTAAGGTTTGCTCCTCCCTTTTAATTTTCTTATGAAAATTATTTTTTGGAACATTAGGGGGTTGAACAACCAACACAAATAACATATGATAAAAAATTATATTTTGGTTCAACATAAAATTGATATCATGTTCATCCAAGAAGTTAAAATGTTTGAACTCACATCCTCTCAAATTTCTTCTAATATTTGGCCTTCTACAGATTACTGTGTTAGCCCTACCAAGATTGCTTTAGGGGGTTTTTCCACCTTTTGGAACCCCTTATGTTTGAAATGTACGATGTTAGAACAAAACAAAAATAGCCTTATTGTTTCTTTCTCATACCTTTCTAAATATTTGTAATAAATTCTTACTAGAATATTTATGCGCCTAACTCTAAACTGGCTAGAAAATAGTCATGGGATTCTCTATACTTAGCTATAAATAACCCCCAAGAGCATCACATATTTTTCAAGTTTCTTTCTTTAGAATGGTAGAGTGCACTAGTCAATTATTTTTTCTTTAAAATTTTATGAAAATTGAGAATAATTGAATTGAAAATATATTTCACTGAGTTGCTAGAGTTTCATTAAGTCTTTGTATGAAATATAGTAGTTTAATTAATGCACTTTTGTCTCTCTAAAATCCTTTGGATTTTTCACTTTCTTTTTTGTTGATTCAACAATTGTTGATCATAATATAGTGATTTTAAGATTAATTTCTCATATTTTTATGCGTAAAGGATGAAATATTTAAATCAAACATTCATTTTTTTAATTCTTGTTAACTCAATCTCTATTGATTTTTTACAATCTCTTAGATTGGACTAGAATATAACTTCAAAACTAAAAGAATAGAAAATATATATATATATATCCAAAAAAATCACATAAAAAAATGAGAAGAATATGTAGAGAAGAAACTTATTTAAATGCTTGTGAATCATCAAAGGCCCCTTGAATAAATAGACCATAATTGAATGATGAGTGATCCAACACACTTGAGATCTAGCTTCCTGAACATTAGAGATAATATATTTTGGATTTATTTTCACTTCAAGAGAGGTAAAGAAATCTTATTTTACTTGTATTGAATTGTGTCTATTGATATTTATAGATTTCATGAAAATTTTCTTTGTTGGAGAAATTTGGACTTAAATTTTTAATTTTGTTATTTTTTTCTCAAAAGAGGGGTTTGGTTGCCACATGGGTTGCTAGCTCAACAATTTGGGGTGAAAGGGTTTTGGTCAAAACTCTTTTTCTTAAAAATATTTTGGTCAAAGCCTTCTACAAAAAGTGATATCCATTTCAATTTTGATTTTGAATGTATATCAAGTTAATGTTTTTGAGAGTTTCAATTGAAAATGTTTGTGTCATGAAAATGTCACATAATTTTGAGTAAAATAATTTTACCCAAAACTACTTGAAATGAAACTATTTATCCTAATCTACTTTTTTGGCCCAAAATACAACACAACTCAAAACTTTCATCCTTGAATGAAGAGCGTAGAGTTCCTACTTGTTTCTAGTAAACTTAGTGGCAATCACACAATCCAGAGGGAAAACCTAGTTGAACAACCCACTTAACATTTGGAAAGACCATTGAATTATCAACCAGTGCTAGTAGGTTTGTGATGGCACTAGCACAGTATGTGCTTTTAAAGACTTGGAACTACCTAAATCATTCTAGTAAAGGTGTTACACTTGCTGGAAAGAAGTAAAAATGCATAACAGTAAAAGAGGTAAAGCGGACTCTATGGCTACGGGTACCTACAACATAAACGGTAACTAAATTACTATGAAGAAGTAATCACTAAATTAATTTAAATTGTTAAACTAAAACCTACACTACACTCTGGAGTACAACAACTAAATTGATTACAACATTATGAAGCAATAATTATTGATAATTGTAACATGAAGAATCTATCTAACAATCATGCAATTATGAGGTAACTATTAAACATAAATGAAATAACTCAAAAGAAAGGAGTGAAGGATAGTTACCTTGAGTGGCCCTTGCTCAAGTGGTTGTATTCACTAATCTAAAACCATACTCCTCGGATCCAATGCAATCATAATAACTCAAATCCATTCATTGTACAACTCCAAAATATCACATAAGGTTCTACTAAAAGATCTTATTTATGAAATCATAAGTGAAAAATGAACATGGTCTGCATAACAACTAAAAATTGAAAGTATTTGGTAATTGTATTCACTATTAAATGATAAACTAACTGACTAGCTAAAAATTGGCTAACTAGCTAGCTTAAGACTCAACCACCGAGCTATACATATAGGCACGGGGGAGCTTATTCAAAACAAGACTCTAAACTGAAACCATTAATTACCACTCCCTAGATTCCAAAGTGTGACAAAGATTCAATTAAATCTAAACTGCAACTAGAAAAGAAGAGTCCAAGTTGGATTGTGACTCTATTGTAATAGAATCAGAATGTGGAACACTTGAAATTAGTTATGTTAGAATCCCAATGGTAACAAGGTTCTTCCTTCTTCAATGTATTTATTGAACGTTTTAATGATGCACAATCACCTTCATTGAGTGCCTCCATGTTGTAGTTAATGCGCTCATTTTATTCTAGGACATCCCTTGTTCATTGTCTAGGAAACCCTTCGGCTGTGGGCTACATCCTGCAATTGTTGCGAGCTACAGTACCTCCTTTAGCTACAAGAGGTTAGTTCAAAAAAAATGTAAACAAAACTAACAAATATGACTAAGCACAGATATTCAATCACAATTCATACATATCCACACATAAATCATGTAATGACATCATATCATTTACCATATTTCCATATACTTAAATCAGGTTCAAGCTTTGCATAATAAGCATAAAAGATAGCATAATGTAGGAATATGTATGGAATAATTGTCTGGTAATGTCTATAACCATGCATAAAAGATATAAAAACTAATATATGGACTCATCATTTGCCCCAATTCCCATTTGCTTGCCCTCAAGCAAATCAACTAGGGCTATAGGTTGTAGTGTAGTGTGATTTCTCTGAGATTCATGACAATGTTCACTCCTTTCACCTACTTCAAGTAAAATCCTTTGTAGCATGACAGTCTCCTCATTCTGATGATTTTAGCCTTTTCACATTCCTCTATTTTATCTCTTGTCTAGTGTGGCACTCGATAAAGGAGTATTGGTGGCTGGAATGTAAGTAACACCCATACAAATTCATTGTCAACAACAATATCAATGTACTTACATACTCTTTCAATCATGGCCATAAAATTATACATTGAGTGGGGCTCTTTCCTCTTGAATTATGGAGTTAACTATCCAATCTTTCTTGCACATACATGTAAAAATGATGAACTAGTCCAACAGTCAATGTCTGCATTTTGTTGTAATCCAATATCCTTAAGTTCATGACCTTCCTTCCTGCACGCTTATGATCCAAAAGTTGTAACCATTCATCTATGATTGCATCAAGGTTCTTGTATTTTTTTCTCACTGGGATGGCAACTAATTTTTCTCTCTCCACATACTCTTCCATGAGTTCATCCCTGAATTTTTCATTTCTAAAGTAGGATACTAGTTCCCTTGTAAATCCCCCACAAACATCAAGGGGTTCCATTCTATGTCTTCTGGCACTACATAATTATGCAGATAATATTCATAGAGTTGGTCATGTTCATCTGCTATAGCATCAACAAACTTCTTAAGGAAATCAAATTTTCCACTCATTACAATTGGTTGGTTACTTATCAACCTACTGAATTGGAAACTTAAAAACTTTTCTTGTAGAAACAAAAAATAAATCCTACTTGGGGGTCTGCATCTAACAATCTGGGTAGCTTTGTCTAATACCTCTTCCACTTTAACTACTAACTTTTTCAATTCAATATCCTTACCCTCCAGTACTTTAGTATGCTCTACCACTATTTCTTCCTTTTCTTTTTCCAATTTTTCTTTTGCTGAGAAAATTCCTGAGTAACATTCCACAATTGGTATCCAAGGGACAGGGTTGTGTGACAAGATGGATTTTTTGTAGTATGAGGTCTCTATTTCTCAGTTGCAAGCTCTTTATTCCCTATTTTTACAATGGAAAGTTGTGTCTTTTGATGTGTTTTTTATGCACTTCTCAACACAGGCAGTGCGTAGGTGTACTACCTCTCTTGAAAGACAATCTTCCACAATCAAATTGCAGAACACTATCCCAAGGTCTCTAATGTCAAGTTTTGACAGTGCTTGGAATATCTCAGTTGATTTATGTTATTTCCTAGAATCACAAGGAGGATTTACGGATGAGTTACAAAGTGGGGCAGTTGGATTTGCAAATGCAGTTTCAAAGTGCTGGAAGTGAATGAATAGTGGCTATCCACTCAAAACAGCAAGCTGAAACTCATCAAGTTCATCTGATTTAGCTTCATGGTGATTCTTGATATCTTACTCTAACCAAGGACTAAAAGAAATAGCAAAAGGAGAAGGGTTAAGAAAGTTGTTCTAATCCTAAGCAATGAATGAACAGTAACAATGGTGGCTACTATAGTAGACAGGCTTCCTAACCTAAGTTTTGCTTGACCAAGAGAAACCTACAGCTACACAAAACCAGTGCAATCTTCTAAGGTCTACTGATTTTCAAATTACACATACACATCATGAACATGCAATTGAACTAGGTTGCAGTGTAATGACATAAAGAAGCCCATGCTAACTTTTCACAGCAGCTTGTCACCAACAAGTGCTAAAAGTATGGGCTGGAAGCTCATCAAATACTATAACAGCAACACCATCATAACAACCATTCAAGAAACTAATATAGTTAAAACTAACATAGAAGGTAGAACCATGCATGCAAGATGAGAAAAATCAAAGACAACATCCATTAAATCATGCAATGTTGTCTTCTATTGCTGCAAATTCCTTTTACAATAGCTCTCCAACCCTTACAAATGAGGGGCAAACCCCTATTTATAGTTTTCCAAAGCCCAAATGAATGGCCAGGATTGAATTACATCGAATGGCTTAGATTTGATTTACATTAGGGTTTCACCTACCCCCCATTATCCAACAATTTTAAAATAGATCTTTGTCTTTTCCCTATTTTTTCATCTAGTGCTCAGGTGCTGTAGCAGTTTCATCATTTAGTTGATTGCCCTTTTACTATAGCTGAAACTGCTTGAAAGTTTCCTTCTTACTTGATGTGTTTGCAGTGTTCTTCCTTGGATCAAACGAGTTTGTTGATGATTGGTATCAATGGATTGGTTGCCCCTGATTCGAGCGAACAACTCATCATCATCTAGTGAAAGGTAGGACAACTCCTTCATGCCTTCTTCAAGGCCACCCCCTTGCATTTTTGTCCTTGACTTCCTTGGTACAGGCCTTCTTCTAATGTCAACCCTGTTGGTGGGTGCGAGGGGAGAGGCAAACATGAAATGAATGGTGATAGGAGCGATGCGCTTTCCTTGTTCAGTTTTCTCAATGGGTCTCCTGACAGACCCGCAGTAGGCTTCTTGAATCCTGCATACATGAAGAGTCGCAAGTGCTCTCATACACAAATCAAGGAAAACGTTAGTCAAATCTTGCAAAATCCTTGTTAGATCCATCCATGCATCATCAAAAGATCATAATATTCATATTCAAAGCTCATCTGGACCATAAACATTAATACTGGCCCAAGGGGGCGGGTAGCGAACAAGGGACAGCAAACCAGAATGGAAGTTCTCGGACCTCACAAAACTTAGCAAAACCAATATTTTTCAATTATAGCACATGGAAAAAGGGGAAGGAAGAGTGCTTAGGAAAACTTCCTCAAGATTGGACCCATTTGAAAAAAGCGGAAGCTCAAAATGGTCGGGGAGAGATAGAGTCCCGGAAACGGCCACGAAGGGGTCGGATCCTGGAGGCTAGGTCACTGGGGCTCCATGGATGTTCCAAAATGGCCACAGAGGGGCTGGGTCCCAGAGGCTGGGTCACTGGGGCTCCACAGATGTTCCAAAATAGCCAAAGGGGGATGAAGTTCTGAAACCACCGAAACTTAACAGAACATTGACGAAACCTTGGCAGTTCACTTAGACACAACAAACACATCCCAAATCACCAAAAAGTTGTCCCTAAAGTCAAAAATGTGGAAACCGGACCCTGGGGGTCCACAGATGTTTCCAAAACAGCCAAAGAGGGAGGAGTTCCGGAGGGAAAGTTCTGAAACCACCAAAACTTAACGAAACATTGACGAAACCTTGGCAGTTCACTTAGGGTACCACAAACACATCCCAAATCCACCAAAAAGTTGTCCCCAAAGTCAAAATGTAGAAACCGGATGGCAGGGGTCCACGAATGTTTCTAAAACAGCCAAAGAGGGAGGAGTTCTGAGGGAAATTTTCAAACCACCGAAACTTAACAACGTTGACAAAACCTTGGTAGTTCACTTAGGCACCACAAACACATCCCAAATCCACCAAAAAAGTTGGCCCCAAAGTCAAAAATGTGGAAATCGGACTGGCGGGGTCCACAGATGTTTCTAAACAACAAAGAGGGAAGGGAATTCTGGAGGGAATGTTCTAAAACCACCAAACTTCCGCAAACATTGATGAAACCGGAGTTCACTTGGGCACCACAAACACATCCCAAATCCACAAAAAGGTTCTCCCAAAGTAAAAATGTGGAAAAAAGTGAATCAAGCGATTAGGGACCAAGTTAGTAGAACAAGACAATGGGCAAAAAAGGGACGGGGGACTTCATTTCTCCACAGATTTGAATACCCTAAGTAGGTGAATTTGGTAGGGGGAATTTGATCTTTGAAGGCACATGACCAATTTGGGCTTGGAAAATGGGGCACGCAAAATAAGGCAAGAGCAAAGCAACCTGTTGGGAGCAAAAAGAAAAGGGGGGTCCCTGCCTAGGTGAGGCATGTGTGTGCAAAACATGCACAACAAATGGTGACTCATGGGGAAATGCTACGAGCATTTTGATGACAAACTGGAATCATGAACTCAAAATGTGGTTCCTTCCCTTCCAGGGCAAACAAACTAGACACTCCAACCAAAGGATCAAAACCACTAGCCAACCCAACCTTCAGTATGATGAAAATCCAAGTGTGTGCAATTGCATTAATTCCCATCCTTCGATTGCTATAGGAACCCAAGCTCCATCAAGTCAGCTCATAGTTTACTCTAACTCCAAAGCATCCGGGACATTGCCTCCTGCCGGTCAGTCCATAGCCACGATGGGGTTATTGTGATTCTCGAACATTGCTCTACTCTCCACCCGTCCATAGCCCAATAGAGTTGTTGATACCCACTGAAAAGTTGAATTTTCTCTTTCTTTTAATTTTCAATGTTTTTTTTCTTTCTTTTCTCTTTTCAGCTCTTTTATTTCCACCCGCAAGCATTGAAGCTCATGCTCAAGCTGAGAATCACAGTGGCGCTGGAGCAGAATTTTATATTTTTCACTTAACTAGACTTCACAAAAGGCCCTCCAGTGATTGTCAAATTCTTAAGATGTGTAAGAGCTGTAAGATTTTAGAATATGTCAGAGTCAGACTAAACCAACAATTTATCCTCTTTGAATCAAACACCCAAATCACTTGACAGTAACAGAAGACCTTCACCATCCACTCTAAAGACTTGATTAGAGTTTGACAAAGAAATATGTAGAACAACCCCAGGCGATAAGTATGGTTGTTGTGTGCACAGATGTGCCCAGCTAAAAACAGACGGACCCTGAGCAAAGCAGCAGCAAAGTGAAAGAAAACAACCAACAAAGCAACCAACCAACCTAAGGAAAGCGAGAAAGCAGAGTATTTACAGGAAACCTATACTACTCAAAACGGGCTATGTACAAAGATATTTACAAAGAACTATGTTCAAGCAAAGCAAGCCAAAATTAATGTTCATTGGATTTCGCAGTGCATGCACAAGCAAATGGGCGATCATTATCATTCTTAACCATGCAAACTTATCTTTATATTCAGAAAAATAAACTTCAACATTGCAGCACTCAAGTTCAATCACATCATCATGAAAAATAAGCAATTGAGGAGGCTCGTTGAACCCATGGTTAATCCATAAACATGTTCGTTTTCCCTCGTTCCCATAACCAAAATAATAAGTGCAGTTATGAGAAATAATAGGGGAAAGGAAGGATAGAACCTAGATGTCATCACATGGAGGTGGCAGCGTCGGACAGTCGAGAGCAAGCACAACATCATTGATCGTTGCATTGGTAGCCTCGAGCGGGCGTGGTGGAGGGTGCAGCACTTCGGACATTAAACTTGCATAAGGTTGGGAGGACGGGGTAGCAAACAGCTCTTCCAATCTACCAATGGGACCTACAACTCCAGTTGGTAGTTCTTCAAAAAGAAATACTTCTCCACATTGATCATCTACAAACTTGGGATCCACTTGGTTGTTGTCCTCAAGGGGCAACATGTTGTCTCGTCTCCTTCCCCAAGTATCAACCTCTTTTTTATGATGTTCAATGTTATGGGATAATGACATGGACAAATCTATCCTATTGCAGCTCCCTGAATGTGAAGGAGGATCAACAATGATCATGGCAGAAGGGCTCCAAGTTGCATCTTGTAGTTGGTCAATTTTGTCATACTTGTTGGAAGCCATCAAAACACCCCCACATTTGTCTTCTTCCCTTTGTTGTTCATGCATCTCATTATGATGTTCACTCGTTTCCTCTTGCTCACTATCACTATAAATGGAGAAAGAGCTCCTCTCCAAATCTGGAAACTCTAGTGCATCATTGTTCAGGGGCTCAAGGAGTATGTATTCATCGCTACCGTCTTCTGGGATGTGCTCTTCCTCGGCATGAGCATACCTTTGTAGTGCAACTCCCAATGGAAAGAAGTCATCAATTGATGGCACCTCATCAAGGGGACCAAAGTCCACTGCATAATTTCCCTCCAAAGACTCGCCAAAAATCCCATCATCCATGGCACACAACTGCTCTTCAAGAGGAAGAACTTCTTGGTGACTAGTGGACAACATTCCCGCTTGATCTACTTCATCGCTCAAAATTCTAAGACTATATTGTTTTCCTTCTTCTATTGCTACCCCAACATCCTCTTGAGGCCTACCTTCAGCTGAGCCATCACTCTGTTCAGGCTCTTGGTCTTCTACTTCGATCTGGACAGCAAGTAGAGGAGGTCGGGCACTTGGTTGCCTCGCTTGTTCTTTGACTTGCTTGATGACTTCTTTGCACAGTTCGCATGTGAACTCCGAGTGTGATTAATCATGAAGTCTGCACCAATTTGGTAGTAGCAATATCTCCAAATCCACTTGAGATCTTAGTTCAGACCAATCCTTTGCTAATCTGGAGACGAGTTAGTCATATCTTTCCGCTACTAGGTCCTCATCATCACTTGAAAAATAAGCTTGATGGTAGATAGTCGTGGCAAGTGGTTGTTCCCACTCCAAACTTGCATTTTCAGATTCTCGATCACTGTCATTGATGAAGGAGAGATCTTCTAATCTGATTTCAATTATACCTTTGTTGTCATTTTCTACTGCTCCAAGGCTTTCAACCTTTTCTTCTTCCTATTCTTCAGCATCTGAGTTGGTTGTCCCAACATCCATGGCTATAGACTTCATTGGTTCATCATCACCTACCAATTTCTCTTCTTCTAGAGTGGAGGACTGTCTTTGATTGGTGGAGGGAAGACCTTCTAAATTAGTTTCAATCATATTTTCACCAAGGCACCTTGCTGTCCTAGTGAAATCTGCCTATTCCTCCTAGCTTTCAACTTCAATGTTTGTTGCTCCAACATCAGCTTGTATCAAATTTCTTGGTTCATCCTTACTTTGATGTCCTTCGGATGTTGACAGCTCTTTTTCCTCATGTGATAACTTCTCCTCATTGGGATTTGGCTGCTCCAACTTGTCCAAACAACCCTTGGCTTGAGCGATGATGTTTGTGCATGACGAGCAAGTGAATTCAAAGTGGGGTGCATTGTGAAATTTGCACCAACTAGACATCAATGTTTCCTCCAATCTTGGTTTGTCTTTGTTGCTCAAATGTTCCTGGATCAGCTCCTTGAATGCCTTGGCTGCCATGGTTGTCAATTCTTCCTCCGGGTATGCAAGGGCTAAAGGTTGATAGATTTCCCAAAAGGGAATTTCTCCCTGCAAGACCCTTTCGATTTTGCTCAAGAAGGTCAAACATCCCAATTCGTTGTGCCTATGAGTGCAATGGATCCGACATCTATCCACTAATGCAAATTGTTGCAATGACTTCTTCAGTCTCTTATTCAAATCTGCATGCAGTTGAGTGATGTCAATTTGTGCATGCTGCTCCATTTTGACTCAGCTTCTACTTTCCCTCAGAATTTTCTAATTTTTAGCATTAAAAGAGATCTCCTTATCTCAAATTTCTTCTTGAAAGTGCTCTTTTTGATTTCCAACTTTCAGCTTTGTAGCCTCAACATGTCATGCCCTCCTTCTAGCACCAGTTCTATTGATGTCTTTTGTATGCACTTCTCAACACAGGCAGTGCATAGGTGCACTACCTCTCTTGAAATACAATCTTCCACAATCAAATTGCAGAACACTATCCCAAGGTCTCTAATGTTAGGTCTTGACAGTGCTTGGAATATCTTAGTTGATTTATACGATTTGTTGGAATCATAAGGCGGACATACAGATGAGTTACAAAGCGGGGAAGTTGGATTTGCAAATGCAGTAAAAAGTGTTGGAAGTGAATGAACAGTGGTTGTCCACTCAAAACAACAAGTTGAAACTCATCAAGTTCATCTGATTTAGCTTCATGGTGATGCTTGAGATCCTACTCTAACCAAGGACTAAAAGAAATAGAAAAAGGAGAAGGGTTAAGAAAGTTGTTCTAATCCTAAGCTATGAATGAACAGTAACAATGGTGGCCGCTACAGTAGACAGGCTTCCTAACCTAAGTTTTGCTTGACCAAGAGAAACCTACAGCTACACAAAACCAGTGCAATCTTCTAAGGTCTTCTGATTTTCAAATTACACATACACATCATGAACATGCAATTGAACTAGGTTGCAGCAATGACATAAAGAAGCCCAAGCTAACTTTGCATAGTAGCTTGTCATCAACAAATGCTAAAAGTATGGGCTGGAAGCTCATCAAATACTATAACAGCAACACCATCATGACAACCATTCAAGAAACTAATACTAAAACTAACATAGAAGGTAGAACCATGCATGCAAGATGAACAAAATCAAATAGAACATCCATAAAATCATGCAATGTTGTCTTCTATTGCTGCAAATTCCTTTTACAATAGCTCTCCAACCCTTACAAATGAGGAGAAAACCCCTATTTATAGTTTTCCAAAGCCCAAATGAATGGTCAGAATTGAATTACATCAAATGGCCCAGATTTGATTTACATTAGGATTTCACCTACCCCCCATTATCCAACAATTTTAAAATAGATCTTTGTCTTTTCCCTATTTTGACATCTAGTGCTTAGGTGATGTAGCAGTTTTGTCATTTAGCTGATTGCCTTTTTACTATAGTTGAAACTGCTTGAAAGTTTTCTTTTTACTTGATGTGTTTGCAGTGTTTTTCCTTGGATCAAATGAGCCTGTTGACAATTGGCATCAATGGATTGGTTGCCCCTGATTCGAGCGGACAACTCATCATCATCTGGTGAAAAGTAGGACAACTCCATGCCTTCTTCAAGGCCACCCCTTTCCATTTTTTTCCTTGACTTCCTTGGCACAGGCCTTCTTCTAATGTCGATCCTGTTGGTGGGTGTGAGGGGGAGAGGCGAACATGAAACAAATGGTGATAGGAGCAATGCACTTTCCTTGTTCAGTTTTCTCAATGGGTCTCCTGACGAACCCGCAGTAGGCTTCTTGAATCCTACATACATGAAGTGTCGTAAGTGCTCTCATACACAAATCAAGGAAAACATTAGTCAAATCTTGAAAAATCCTTGTTAGATCCATCCATGCATCATCAAAAGATCATAATATTCATATTCGGAACTCATTTGGACCATAAACATTAATGCGGGCCCAAGGGGACAGGTAGCGAACAAGGGACAGCAAACCGGAATTGAAGTTCTCAGACCTCACAAAACTTAGCAAAACCAAGATTTTTCAATTATAGCACATGGGAAAAGGGGAAGGAAGATTTCCCAAAAAAACTTCCTCAAGATTGGACCCATTTGAGAAAAGTGGAAGCTCAAAACAGCCACGAAGAGACGAAGTCCCGGAAATGGCCACGAAGGGGCTAGGTCCCAGAGGCTGAGTTGTTGGGGCTCCACGGATGTTCCAAAACGGCCACAGAGGGATGGAGTCCCGGATACGGCCACGGAGGGGTTGGGTCGTTGGGGCTCCACAGATGTTCCAAAACAGCCAAAGGGGCGAAGTTACGGAAACCACGAGGAAACTTAATGGGCGATTGATGAAACCTTGGCAGTTCACTTAGACACCACAAACACATCCCAAATCTGCCAAAAAGTTGTCCCTAAAGTCAAAAAAGTGGAAACCAAACCAGCGGGGGTCCATGGATGTTTCCAAAATAGCCAAAGAGGGAGAGTGTTCTAGAGGGAAAGTTCTAAAACCACCAAAACTTAATGGAACATTGACGAAACCTTGGAAGTTCACTTAGGTACCACAAACACATCCCAAATCCACCAAAAAGTTGTCCCCAAAGTCAAAAATGTGAAAACCGGACTGGTAGGGGTCCACGAATGTTTCTAAAAAATCCAAAGAGGGAGGGAGTTCTAGAGAGGATTAAGAAACCACGAAACTTATGAACATTGACAAAACTTGGGGTTCCTTAGGCACCACAAACACATCCCAAATCCACCAAAAGTTGGCCCCAAAGTCAAAAATGTGGAAACCCGGTTGGCGGGGGTCCCGCGGATGTTCCTAAAATAACTTCTGCAAAGAGGAAGGGAGTTCAAAGGGAAAGTTCACGAAACCAACTTGAAACTTAATGGAACATTGTGAAACCTTGACAGATTTCACTTAGGCACCAAACACATCCCAAATCCACCAAAAGAAAGTTGCCCCCAAGGGTCAAAATGTGGAAAAAATTGAATCAGCGTCGAGACAGTTAAGCGAGGGAACAAGACAATGGGCAGAAAAGGGACGGGGGACTTCATTTCCCCGTGGATTTGAATACCCCAAGTAGGTGAATTTGGTAAGGGGTATTTGATTTTTTGAAGGCACATGACCAATTTGGGCTTGGAAAATGGGGCACGCAAAACAAGACAGGAGCAAAGTAGCCTATCGGGAGTAAAAAAAAAGTGGGGTCCCTACCTACAGTGGGCTGTGTGTCCAAAACATGCACAACAATGTCAATATCAATAGGTCCAATTTTTCTCCATGTCCATATGTTTATAGATTTTCCTCCAACTCCTAAATTTTTATTTCCCTTTCTTTGTCCCTTTTCTCATAGGTCTTTACCAACTCTTCTAACTATTTGATCCTTCCTAATGCTTCTTCCAATTTCTTCCTAATATTCCTTTCTTCTAAAAACATTTCCTTATCTTTTAAAAATTTCTCACCTCCACACCCTATGTATTCAAAACCATCACTATTAGAGCTAATTGGGGCTCTCTTTCTTATTTTATTAGCAATAAAAACATCCTTTGAATTTGACTTAGGAGTAGATATATACTATTTTCTCTTCGCAGGAACATGCACATTTTTAGAGGCATTTCCTTTCATTTTTTAATCAATTTCAACCACCAAAACATCTTCTTCTTGTCCTTTGTCCCTTGTTTCCTCTTTTGGTTTCTTTATACTTCCCCTCATAACACCTTTCTTTCTCAAGCGGCTTGAATGGCTAGGTGGGGTAGATGTCTTTTTCTACGTATCCTTCTTTTTTTGCACCTTTGAAGGTGTAGAAGAACTACCTTTCTTTTTCTTGGTCTTAGGCACGTTTTAGAGGAAGATGGGGTCTCTTTTTCTAAAGGTTGGCTAGATGCTACATGTGGTGATCTTTGCACATTTTGTTCCTGTATAGGAGTAAATTTGTACCCCATGTACAAATCCCCTTTTTGTTGTTATCCCCCCTTAGAAAACCAAGTTTGAAGGCTTAATTCCACCTAAGCTCACTACTTGCATCATACTTGGCACCTATTTTGAGTTTCGGTGGAGGCATTTCTATCAAGGATGCCTGCACAGCGCACAGACGTCCACGTGACACATGAACATCCCTAGCAGATTCCTGCAAAGGTGTTACACTTCTTATTGGGAGTCAAGTTGTAATGCCCCCTTCGGTCGACCGACCCGAATATGGCCATTTTTCTTCATCTTCTCTTCAAATTCATCCCTTGAGCAAGCATTTCATCCTCTAAGCATTCAGTTGATCTTCTACACTCATCTCACAAGCTTCAACACACTTGTTCGCATCCACTTCAAGCTCCAAAAAGCATACAACCATTCCATTGCAGCCAAAGAAACACTCCATCACTTCAGTAGAGAAACTTTGGGACCACACCATTACAACAGAGACTCAAGTCCTCTCATATTCTCCCCCAAGCAGCCTTGAGTGCTCTTGGTGGAGGTGGTAAGCTTCCTTCTCCTCTCCTCTATCACTTGGTTGAGTGAGCACTTTACTGTTTTGTAGTGCTTTAGTGCTCTTTACTACATTGTTTTCTTTATCTCATTCTCTTGGCTGTTCGTGGAGGTGGGAACACCTAAACAGGGGTCCGACTTAGGCAGGCCCCTATATAGCCACTCAACATTTTCCTCTCTTGTTGTTTGTAGGAGTACGTTCTCTTCGAGGAATCAACTAGCGAACGAGTTCCTTGGTGAGATCCTTCTTTCTCTCTTCACTCTCGCATTCTTGCTTTATAATATTAGAGAATATTTCATTTACTTAATCACATCATTCTAGCCCTTTAGTTAGCTAGTTGGGTTGTTAGCTAGTTTTTCTTGGTTTGACATTCATCTCCGCTATTGTCTAGCTGTATGGATGCTAGCGCACTTTAGAGATGCCAGCACATCGCGTTGTCGTCTAGAGACCATGCTTTCATCCTTGAATAGAGAGCTTCCTGAGGCGTGTTGGACCTAAAAATTGGCTCACCTAGCCCCCTCCTTCATTTTGGGTCTGTAGAGTGACTGAGAGGCCCCACAGTCCTCGTTACTCTCGCCTTGTATTTCATAAAACTACACTTAGTTGAGGTAAGTTAGGGCAGCCTCTCGCGTCTTGGCCCTCTGTGACCTGGGGTCTTGCACACGGTGGTCCCCCTCACTTACATTTTTGGTGAGCCCGACATGAACCAACATTTGTTCATCCAGTGGTGTTGGGACCTCTCTTGTATCTCGTGATTGTTGTTTGCATGAGTGTTGTGAAGGTTTATGAGCATCACAACCCAATCTACAACTTCCAGGTATATTGTTAGGAGAAGTATACGACACCCCCCAATGGAAAGGACGAAGGTCTCAATTGGTCTCTCTACAGGCCTTTTCTCTACTCCCTCTATTAGTTTGGTTGCACAGGAGCAGTTGTCAAGGAACGAGATGGGATTCACTGACAAAACTGATCACGTTCCCACTCCCCCTGCATCTCCTACGCCATCATCGATGGACGAGTATTAGGCCATTCAAATTCTTGCAGAATACATTTCCGCTCTTGTTAAGGGATTAGGAAACTTAGAAAACCATTTGGAAAGAAATCTGAAGATGGCTAGAGCCACTCGGGTTGTTAGTGAATTAAAAGATATGATGAGTAAATATCGAACAGGCATAGAACTTCTTACTAGCATCCTTGGTCTCACCAAAGCATGTGCTCCTTTGAAAAATCCTAGCTTCACACAAGGAGTCACTTTCAAAGAGCATGAAGGATAGTTAGGAGTATCGATGCTTCCCATATCTGTCTACATGGCCAACGCGTTCCCTTTTGTCAATATCCCTTATGTCTCTAAACAACCTGAAACTATCAAGGTTAACAAGGTCCCCTTGGGCTTTAGCTTCACCCCTCCTATCACCTCTAGTGGTGGAGGCTTTCGCAGGATGAGTGGTGGAGGCTTTGGTAGTGGTGGTGGATTTGGTAACAAAGGCGGTGCTGATGGAGGCAGCTCTGGTGGAGATCACAGTGGTGGTTCCGGTGGGGGCCCTACTGGTAATAGTGGCTCTGGTAATGGTTTTAGTGGAAGTCACACTGGTGGTGGCTGTAGAGGAGGCCTTGTTGGTCGTTCTTGAGGAGGTCCCTCTGGCCCTCTATCTTCTAATGACCCTATTCTAAACACTCTTCTTCAGAATATGGGTAAGATGCAAAGCCAGTTGGAAAGTCTTTCCCAAGCCTCTACCCATCCTATCTTCCAGCTCTTCTTTCAACATAGCCCATTGTCGGTTGCAATCTTGAACACTCCTTTCTCTCAAGGAATGGAGATCCCTAAATTTGAGAAGTATGGTGGTAAGGGAGATCCGCAGACACACGTGTCTTCCTTTAACACCTTGTGCACTAACTTCTTCCATCATGATTTGTTGATGGCTAAATTGTTTCCCTGATCTCTTAAGGATACAACACTCAAGTGGTACTATTCCTTGCCTGACAACTCTATTTTCTCATTCGATCAACTTGTAAATCAATTTCTCAGACAGTTTCAAGAAAACATCAGGCTGAAGTTGAATTTTTTGGATCTCATCTGATGTAAACAAGGAGATAATGAAAAAATCATTGATTTCATAGCACGCTACCAAGTGCTCCTCTCACAAATCTCGTATCAGTTGCCCAATTCTGATGTGCAAAAGGTATTTATAGGGAACTTACAGAGGCCTTGGAAAGAGAAGTTTACCCTCATGAAATACCCTTCTTTCACACACTTGTGTGTAGCCTTACGAGAGTACCAACAGATGGTTGTTCAGTTCGGGGGATCGTCCTAGTACTCTTGTTCTGAAGGGAAGTCCATCGTATCAATCTCTAGGAAAGGTAAGGTTGTTACGAATGTAGTAGCCGCTGCTGATGAAAATGGCCTCAAATGTAACTAGAAGCTTACAAAGTTATCAGAATCTTATACTTCCATCTTACAAAATCTGTTGAAGGATAAGATCATAAATTTATTGACTCCTAAGCTTGTTAAAGAACCCTACCCTAATTGGTATGATGGGAGCACTTATTGTTAGTACCATCGTGTTAATGGACACGATATCGAACATTGTATGTGGCTGTGTCATGAGATACAAGACCACATCAAGGATGGTACCATTCGTCTTGATGGAAATAAACAAAACACTAACAAATCAGTGGTGAAAGGTAATAGTGAACTCCAAATATACACAGACCTATTTCCGTCACACTCTGCTAACATGATTATCGATCTGGCTAATTTTGTTACCCAACCTGAGGCCTATGTTAATATGGTCATGATAACTTCCATTGTTCCATCCCATGGTGGATATTTGTTGGACCACTTTTGGCCCTCCCCAGTTGGTCTGCTTCCTTCGAGAACGGACCTGCTTTACAAAAATTATGTAAAGTATAAAACTAGGGGCAAAGGGGAGCAAAAGTTGACCCTTCCTACGATAGAACAATTGGTCGCCTCCTCTTCCTGAGAAGAAAAGGAGAAGCCCACACTAACTACTCTCCCTTCCCCAAAAGGGAAGGAGAAGTCCATGTCAGCTCCCTCTCCTTCCCGTAAAGGTAAAGAGAAGGCTACCTCCTCCTGAACCACCTTGTCCTCTCCCCCCTCTTGGGAAGAGTATTGGATGATCCGGCCCGACAGCTACCCATTGAGTCTGATGATTCCTCCTTGGCGTAGACCGAAGCTTAGGATCACAAACCTCCCTAATGAATACCCCAGACTATGGTACTACTTATATGGAAGAAAGAAAGGTTCTCATAGAGAATTCAACCTGCGACCTCCTACCACTCCTACTCCTAAGGCAGTGAATGGGAAGAGGCCCTTTGTCAAGGCTCTTGAGTCGAATCCTCCTATCACTCCTCAGCCCATTCCTCCTACTCCCATGCAAGAACCTACTGGAAACAGCCATGGTGGACGTTCCCATGCTTGAGTAGGAACCTTTTGTTCCTTTGCAAATTCTGGCCCCTAACTCCAAGAGTCATAGAAACTTCCTTGCGTGAGAGTGCAAGCGTAGGTGAAAGGCTCTCTTGGATGAGCAGGTTTCCTCACAAAGGAAGGAGGAAGAAACGATCGCCCTTTCCTCAGGGCCTCCTGTAGTGTCTTCTTCCTCCCTTCCTTTTGCTTCTCTCCAATCTGGTCCTGTACTACTCCCAACTTCTATTGCGAGTACGAATGCGCCTAACCCTAAATGGGTACAGGTGTTCATCGCTCTCTCAGTGGAACCACCTTTGTTGATGTTTGTTCCAGATATCCAACCTTTCCCAAAGCCCGTGTATATGGTTAATACCTTGATTGTATCGGCTATGGTTCTCTCCTCCTCTTCCTCTATGCCTTGATCCTCGTCTATGGGGTTTTCATCTCCTCTGATGAAACAAGAGGCGGAGGGTGGTCCTTCTAGCAACGAAGGACATAAGAGGAATCCACCTTCTCCACAACATGGTCCCATGCTAACTTTTTTTGTCTTGGTGATAGAACCAATCCTGGCTTCCCCTAAGTTCGCCACCACTCCCAAATCATTCGGTGAACCTTGATCGCAGCCTGTCATTTCCGTCAAAGTTAGACATGGCACTCATGTGGGGTGCATGTTTAATTCCATGGATGAGGTCTTGGCTTTGCCAGTGATCTTCATGAAATCGCTGACCTTAGCTCCATAAGAGCTCAGTGAAGAAGACCTTGCGGGGAATTCTTCCTTAGCCCTTATTGTGGGAGGGTCAAATGCTCCTCATCTTAACATCCCACCATTGCAGGCTCATCCCCCTTCCCCTTATGAGGATTTAGATTGGGAAGCAGACGACCTCTTGGCCAATCAATGTTAGGAGGAATCCCTTTCTTGATCTTGTGTGTATGTGTGTGTGTTTTGTGATGTGTTCCCTCGTACTCATGCTATGTGTGCCTCGATGACCGTCGTCACCCCTATTGATGCTTGGATACAGGCATGGTTTTTTTTCGTAAACCTTCTTCTATCTATATCATCATTCTTCCATGTTTGTGCTTGACTCTCGATAAATTGGGGATGATGCAAAGTGTTGGGAGTATTTAGGATTCCCTTCCATGTTGACCCAATTTTTTATTTTACTTTGTTTTCCATGCATTCTAACTGATCTGGTTGGGGATTGATGATCTTTCACCTTGCACCACAATTACCTATTATTTTTATGAGCTCAGATGGATCTGACCCCACAAAACTAGATCCCCCTGTGTCCTTCATTTATGTTTTCCTATCTTTTTCTTTACCTTTATCTTTCTCTCTTCTTTGCTTGAGTTGTACCTCTCATGTGCGACAACGCCTTTGTTTAACATTTCAATTTTCAAAAAATGTGTTCGCTACCAAACGAATATTTTCTTGAAAATCCTTACAAACCTTTTTTAGAGTCACATTCTTAACTTGGAACCCTAACAGAATGTGTTTCCTTCATCACGGGTTCGTAAAGAAAGGACTTGAAAACCTTCCTTCGAAGTGGGAACAACTTTAATCTTCCCCTCGCATGGGTGCATACCCTTCCTTTCAAATTCCTTGATGAAGTGAACATCTTTCGAAAGGATCCCTTGATGATGGATCGCTCTGGGAAAAGGAACATCCACTTTTGAGCTTTGTGTCCCTTGAGTGGACCCCCTTTATTCATGGCGGGTTCCCAAGAGACCCCCTTTGAAAGTCATTAAATGGATTCTTTCGCATCTAGCTTGGGGGCAACTTGACTAGACCTATCCCATATCTTCATGTCTAGCTTGGGGGAAGCCTGACTAGACCTCACCTTTCAAACAGTGCATCCCTTGAGTGGACCCCCTCTCCTTTTGAAGGGTTCTTGAGGGACCCCTTTGAAATACTTTTGAATCATTGATGGTCTGCGCGACTATTTTCTTACTTTCCTACTTGATCGCTTCTTGACTCTGCAGAGTCTACTTCCGTTGGGTTTCCTCCATGCTAGAGTTTTTGGGGGATACCTTCCTTGCAGGTCTATGGGCCTGTGAGGCGCATACTTAACGAGGCTTCCTTCATGCGAGAGATCTTGGGGGTTTCCTCCTTGTAGGTATGTGGGCCTATAAGACACTTTTCTTTTCTAACATCATAGTTTCGAGCAGCTATGGAGTCCTTTGCTTTCCTGGACCTTCAGGTTCACTAGATCGCGGTTTGTTTCCTCGACAGTTCAGGTATACGTTTATAACCCTACTCTTTCTTGATCTACTTTACCGAGCACTCATCAGTATTTGTGCTCGCTAAAGTGGGGGGAAAATGTATAGGAGTAAATTTGCACCCCACGTGTAAATCCCCTTTTTGCCTTTATCCACCTTAGAAAACCAAGTTCGGAGGCTTAAGTCCACCTAAGCCCACTGCTTGCATCACACTTGGCACTTGTTTTGAGCGTCGATGGAGGAATTTTTGTTAGGGATGCCCATGTAGTGCATAGACATCCACGCGGTGCACTTACATTCCTAGAATATTCCTGCAACTGAACCTACAAAGGCGTTACACTTCTCATTGGGAGTCAAGCTGTAATGCCCCCTTCGACCAACCGACCCCAATATGGTCATTTTTCTCCATCTTCTCTTCAAATTCATCCCTTGACCAAGCATTTCATCCTCTAAAAATTCACTTGATCTTCTACACTCATCCCACAAGCTTCAACACACTCTTTGGCATCCACTTCAAGCTCCAAAAAGCATACAAGCATTCCATTACAGCCAAAGCAACACTCCATCACTTTGGTAGAGTAAGTTTGGGACCACACCATTGTAGCAAAGGCTTGAGTACTCTCATATTCTCCCCCAAGCATCCTTGAGTGCTCTTGGTGGAGGTGGTAAGCTTCCCTCTCCTCTCCTATATCACTTGGTTGAGTTATCACTTTACTATTTTGTAGTGCTTTAGTGCTCTTTACTACATTGTTTTCTTTATCTCGTTCTCTTGGCTGTCTATAGAGGTGGGAACACATCAACGGGGGTTTGACTAAGGTAGGCCCCTATACAGCCACCCAACATTTTCCTCTCTTATTGTGCGTAGTAGTACGTGCTCTTCAAGGAATTAGCTAGAAAACGAATTCCTTGGTGAGATCCTTCTTGCTCTCTTCACTCTCGCATTCTTTCTTTATAATATTAGAGAATATTTCATTTACTTAATCACATCATTTTGGCCCTTCAGTTAGCTAGCTGGATTGTTAGCTAGTTTTTCTTGGTTTGACCTCATCTTCACTGTTGTTTGGTCGTATGGATGCTAGCGCACTTTAGAGATGCCAACATGTCATGCTGTCGTCCAGAGACCATGCTTTTTTCCTCGGACAAGGAGCTTCCTGAGGCATAGTGTTGGACCTAAAAACTGGCTTGCCTAGCCCCCTCCTTCATCTTGGGTCTATAGAGTGACTGAGAGGCCCCATGGTCCTCGTTACTCTCTCCTTGTATTTCATAACACTATAAGTAGCTGAGGTAAGTTAGGGCAGCCTCTCACATCTTGGCCCTCTATGACATGGGGCCTTGCACACAGTGGTCCCCCTCACTTACAGTTCCTTAGGTTCACCTTGGTTGTGGGTAGGTGAAGCAGTAGGTGAAATAGGAGGAGTTCTTATAGATGCAATAGGTGACTCTAGGGTTTCTAGAACTATTGGTTCCTGAAGAATATAATGTCTTAATAGATTACAAAACTCTCCTAAGACACTTGTGGATGTTGAATCCTAAGGTTCCTTTTCACTAACAAGGCTACCAAGATGTAATGTGATAAGGTTGAATTATTTTGCTTCCATTGATATTCAAACCCCATTCCTTTTAGAAAATTGTAAAGGTAATTGGGTACATTAACTAATCTATTATGACAGAGGTGACTTAATAACTTAAAATTCATAGTATACATAAGGTATTTTCTACCATCACAAGTAATATACCTAATGATATAAGAAGCACAAGAGGCCCATACCCATGGATGTGACAGTCTCTTGGTACCTTGTGATAATGAATCAAGGTTTTCTTCTAACTCTCTAAACTTGTCCTTGGCAGTGACTGCATTTTCTCAAACAAGAAATTTAGCTCCAACCCTCGGTAGACTAGAAACTTGTGCAATTGCAACCTTTGAAGCATCCAATTTCAATCCATTGATAGTGGTTTCATCATGTTGTAATGTAGTTGCAAACTACCTTGACATGTCCTCATTAAATTATGTCAACTTCATAAAATAGTCCAACCATCCTACCCTTGTAAAAATAGGAAAAACTAATGTCTCCTACAATAATTATCCATGTGTTGATGGTTCCCTTTAGATAATGTCACCTCCCATGGTGAAATATTTTTCCCCTACTTAAAGCTCTAGAAATTCAGCTCAAATTTCAATTTCAACATCCCACCAACCCTCTCTATTTGCCACACTTGCATGCACCTCTTCCACTACAACTTCAATTGCTATGCCCTTCTTTCCTCTATTTCATCTTCTATTAGATTGAATGGCTTTGAATTGGCTCTGAATTTAGGCAATTGACAACTCAATTGACAAAAAAAGGTTGTAGGTGCAAAAAGGTATTAAGGGAAAAAGGGTTTGTATTGTTTGTTTCTATGTTTGGCTTTTGGTAGCAAAAAACTAAAAATTTGGCTTATATATTACCCCCCCAACTTTAAACCTTGAAGTGACCTCACTTCAATTCATGTGAAATAGGCGAAGGGTATGATTGTAAAGTATGGAAATAAAATTAATGAATATATAGCATTCAAAATTTAATACAAGTACATAATGAAAGCATTGGAAATCCATCATAATTATGGAAGTTTAGTATGCGTACCTATTGAATGTGATGAACATAACTCCATGCATGTGAGGCTATTTGAAGAGTTTCCATAGCATGATGTTGATTTGACAAGAGTTAATTGCAATGTATGGTAAAATGAATGGTAGGTTAGTACATATGATGAAATGAAGCAGGAAGTATAAATGATGGAATGTGGAGTGATAGTTCAAATGCATGAAATTCAAAATAGGAATGTGGACTGGAATGAGCATGTTGCATGTACTGATATGATAGGATTAATGTTGCATGTGTGGGAAAAAGTGGAGTGAAAGGTGATGAACTACAATTAATATGGAAAAAAAAATTAAACGTTATGATAGATAGTGATGTGGGTACTGTCTGCAACAGGTCTCGAACTGAACTGTGTCAACTCATATGTAGTAAGCTACAGGTCCCTAGCACAACAAGTCCCAAACTGGATTATGGCAACTTTAATACATTAAGCTATAGGTTCCTACGGTAGTATGGAGAAAACTTGAAAGAAGATTTGTGAATCATAGTAACTATGTTATGTGTGCTTAAAAGTGTGGGATAGTAATTTATACTTGAGTAACCTCGAGAGATGAACTGTGTAGGTCATCTATTGAGGCACTGTGAGAACCGGTAGTATATGTTGTTAAGTTGTTATCTTGTAGTAGACTATTTGTATTTGAACCATTATTTTGACCATATAGATGCATTAGAGAAAGAAGAAAATCTTCTTTCATGGCTGCTTGCTTATATATTTTCAATATATGTCCATTCACCAACACTGTGAGTCTTACTGCATCTATAGTTTATAACTTGACTAATCCATTGTGAAATACCTGTTGAATTTCATAGGGTCCCAAGCATCTAGACTGTAACTTACCCTTGTGATCTTTGTATCTAGAACCATACAGTAAAGCCTAGTCACCTATAGTGAACTCTTTGGCCTTTATAAATTGATTATGTCATTTATTTCTCTACTTATGAATGATCTCTATGTGATGCATGGCCTCCATTCTAATTTCATCCTTGATCCATTTAGACTATGTATCCTTTCCTACTGTGTTATTGTCAAATCCATTCCTAATTCCACTACTGTCTTGAGTGTCTTGTACTCAAACTCTATTGGAAAAACTATTGTTTTCCCATTGACTAGGTCATAAGGTGTGAAACCTATAGTTGTTTTCCATGTTGTTCTGAAGGACCACACTACTTCAGGTAATCTTGATGCCCAATCCTTCTTGTGAATTTGTACTGTCTTGGTTAGAATATTCTCAATATCTCTATTTGTAACCTCCACCTTCCCATTAGCTTGGGGATGATAAGGTGTTGATTTTCTATGTCTTATTGAATATTATTTAACCAATTAATAAATGAGGTTAGAATTAAACTGGGGACCTTGATCAGTGAAAACTTTTACAGGTACTCCATACCTGGTAAAGATTTCTTCATACAAAAACTTAGCTACATTCTAATTTCTTGCAAACTATAGTGCCTTGACCTCAACCCATTTTGTCAGATAGTTTGTACAAACCAAAATATATTCTTTATTTATTAGAGGCTGGTGAAATTGGAACAATGAAATCAATCCCCCATTTTTCAAATGGTGCTAGTGTTATCTATGGTTGCAAAGGAATTTCATCTATCCTTTTTGGTTTTCCCATTCTTTGAAATTTGTTACAAGTCCTAGTATACTTCACTAAATCCTTATGGAGAGTTGGACAATAATAACATGTTGTCAAGATCTTAAATTTTATCCTTTTGGATGTAAAGTGACCTCCACGGGGCTCATCATGGCAAGATTTTAGGATATCAAAGACCTCATCTTCTCTTATACATATCATGATATTATCTAGACCAGTATAGAATAAGTAACCAACTACCCAAGAATATGGAAAGATTTTATGCACCAACTGTCTCTTTTCTCTAAGAGAGAAATGTGATGGTATCTACCCTGCCACTAAGTAATTCAAGCAATATCAGAAAACACCTTATTCTATTTGTGTAGGCATCCATAACACCTTATTATATTTGTGTAGGATATCTAGACAAAAAACCTACCACCACATTAGCTTCGGCTTATCCACTATTTTTATATCAAATTCTTGTAGAAGGAGCAACCATTTGACTAGTCTCCCCCCAACTACAAGTTTTTTCATTAAGTATCTTCTGGTTGTATGATCTATGTGGATAAATACTTGATATACAGTGATATAATGTCTAAACTTGTTGATAGCATAAACATTTGCTAACATTTCTTTCTCTATGACAGTGTAATTAAGTTCAACTCCTTGTAAATTTTTGATATAGTAGATAGCATATTCCTTGTTACCTTCTTTTTTTCCCAAGACTACTCCTATCTATAGCCAAATCTAAAGCATTTGTGTGTATGTGGAAAGGCAGTGTCCAATTTGGCCCTCTCAAGATAGGTTCTTATGTCAAAGTTGTCTTAAGTGCTTTAAGAAAATGTTGACATTCTATAGTCCATTCAAATTTTGTGTCTTTGGTAAGTAGAAAAAATAAGGGTGATGCGATTTTACTGAAATATTGGTTTAATCTCCTATAGTAGCTTGCATGTCCCAAAAATCTCCTAACAACTTTTTGCTTCTTTGGCACACAAAGTGTAGAGATGATCTCAATCTTGCTAGGATCCACCTGAACTCCTTCACTTGAGATAAAGTATCCTAGAACAATCCCTTGATTCATCATCATGAAACATTTCTCATGACTCAACGATAAGTTATGTTCTTTACATCTTTTAAAAACCTTTTCTAGGTTGATTCAAGTGCATCTTCATAAGTATCTCCATAGGTAGTGAAGTCGTCCATGTAGATTTCCATGGAATCATGAGCATAGTCTGAAAAGATACTTAGTACTTCCCTCTAGAAAGTGGTTGGGGCATTGCATAGTCCAAAGGGAAGAATAGAATAGGCATATGTACCCCAAAGGCATATAAATGTAGTCTCATCATGGTCCTCTGGAGCTATCTTTATCTAGTTATGGCCACTAAATCCATCTAAGAAACATAAGTACTTTTCACTTCCAAGGAATCAAGCACTTGGTCAATGAAAGGTAGGGGGAAGTGATATTTTCTAGTGGTTGTGTTCAAATCCCTATAGTCCACACGTACCCTCCATTTTCCTCCTTTCTGAGGAATAATGAGTAATGGTGACACCCATTGGCTATTAGAAATGGGATAAATGAATCCTGCATCAAGTAGATTTTGCAACTCAGTCTTAACTATTTCTATTAAGGCATGGTTCATTCTCCTTTGGGTCTATCTAATTGGCTTGAAACCATCATTTATGTAGATACTATGCATGCAAATTTCTAGATCAATCCCCTTCATATCATGCTAGTCCCATGCAAAGGTTGTTGTGTGTGCCTACAACACAGTGTTCAAGGAATTTTGTTGTTCTTCACTTAATCCATTATTGATGTTTAAGGTTTTACCTAGCATGGTTTCCCATGTTTTGGATTCTGATTGCACAAATGAGAGATCAAGTCCACTAATGTTGGGAACACATTATTGTGGTAAAAGAGAATGGAAAAGTTGGGATACCTCTTCTTATGAATTTGCAGGTATAATGTTCTATAGTAGATCCTATAGACATGAAAGACAATCTTGTTGTTGTAGGTCCCTATCCCAGTTATCCCAGGTATGATATGGTCAATTAAATCATCCTCATCTTGGGCTCCTAATATGGAGTTGCATTCAATTGTCACGAGAGAGCTTACATGGAATAATGGTCTTCTTCATCTAAGGTAGGCCATATAGTATTCTCTAGGTTTTCATGAGGTTGGGTTGGTGGATAGATAACCAATTTCTTGGTCACAATCCCGTTGGATATTATCATGTTCTTAGACCTACAACCTATGAATGCATCAGTTGTAGCTAACCATGGTCTGCCTAAAACAAGTGGATATCCTGCAAGGTTGAACTTTGGCTACAAGACTATAAAATTTGTAGGATACTTTCATGAATCTAAGGCAATGACTAAGTCCTCAATGATCCCCTTAGGCTTCATTGTTGACCTATCTGCCAATTGTAAAATAGTTGGTGTAGGTATAAGGTTAGCTAGCTGCATAGTAGCTACATTGTCTCCTTAGTCATGACATTAATTGTTGCCACTAAGTCAATCAAGGTGTTCTTGATAAGGGTCCCATTGAACTTAACTTCCACTACTAGACTTCCAGGGTCTATGCATTTAGGGACAGTTATATTCCCTAGCATAATATCGACAAGGTTCCCTAGGACATGAACTGTATGAGGTTCCTTCCTCTTTCTCCCTAGTTTCTTAAGACATAGGTTTCTTCCTCTCTTGGTATAAATTGGGATGTCCTTGATAGCTTGGATGAGGTAGATTTTGATACTGACATCCTTAAACTAAGCCAATATGTTTGTCTTAGCTTGGGTATGATGTTTCTGAATGGTTAAATGCTCAAGGAAAGGAGGCTTTGGACTTGAGGTGGTCTAGTTTACTTGATTTGACCTAGGCTCTAAAGGTGAATTTCCTAAAGCTTTATTTGTGGGTTCCTCATCCTCCATCTCAGTGATTTGGTGGGATGAAGGTCCAATTAGTGTTTTCCCTAACTTGAGGTGGACATCACTCACCTCTACTCCATAAGTGGGGTATTGTATAGCCTCGTTAGTGTAAGCATGTTGGACAGGCTTGTTGTTAGGGTTAGGTGCAAGTTGGGCAGGTAATTGTGGCACTTTTGGTGGCTGATATGTTGTGTTTGGTGGATTAGGCACAATAGTTTGTTGTTGTGGCTGAGAAGGAAGTAAAGGCTATTGGTAATTCACATTTTGGTGCTACCACTTCTAGCCTTTTTTTCCATTGTGACTTCCACCAATTTTGCTACAATGGCCATTGAGGGTTATAATTGGCACCTTGAAAATTTTGTTGTGGCCATGCATTTGGTTGTTGTTGGTTCCAGTTTTGCTTAGGTTTTTTCCATTGGTTTTGGTTAGTTGGCCAAGGATGAGAATTTCAACCAGAGAAATTTTGATTATCAATTAGAAAAG
>VDFB02121573.1:0-30059 GCA_007258455.2 Sequoia sempervirens | reverse complement strand
AGGGGTGACTAAGAGAATTCCTGCCCCAGATCCACTGTGAGTGTATGAGCCATCAAAGTATAACGTCCAAGTTGGTGCTTCTGTTACTGTGTAGATTCCTTCATCTGGGAATTCAGTGTCTATTGGGTAGGCATCTACTAGTGGTGCTTCAGCCAATTGATCAGCAATAACCTGTCCTTTAATGGCTTTGCGCTCTACATACTCGATGTCAAATTCGCTTAGTAGCATGACCCGTTTGGCCATGCGGCCAGTCAAGGTGGTTCTAGACAACAGATATTTCAAAGGATCAATTTTAGCAATTAATTTGACTGGGTGACTGAGCATGTAATGGCGGAGTTTCTGTGTACTGAAGACTAGTGCAAGGCATGCTTTTTCCATAGGAGAATAATTTAGCTCATAGCCAACTAGTGTTCTGCTGATGTAGTAGATTGCTCTTTCTTTGAGTGACTCATCATGCTGTGCCAATAATGCCCCCAGTGCGACCGAGGTAGCAGAGATATAAAGCAGGAGGGGTTTTCCTGGAATAGGTGGCATCAAAATTGGGGATGAGCTAAGTATTCCTTGATTTTATCAAAACCCATTTCATACACGGTGGCTGGCCCATCTAATGTAGATATTTCTTTAAAAGATTATGCGGGTTGACATTTATCCGCAGTTAGCTTATAAACCGTACGGATGGATCGCATTTTTCCCTCAAGGCTCTTTAACCGCTTTTAGATCAAGGCGGAGGCGCGCATGTCCAGTAATAGCCTTTACGGTGGATCAACTTCAATTCTGCCGGAGACTATGAACCCCAATACTTCATGTGACAATTCGTACACTTTCGATTCAATCAAGAACTTGTAGTGCTCTAGTCGCTCAAATATCTTCTTCAGAATGGCCGGATGTTCTGCTCGTGTCTTGGACTTCCCTAATAGGTCATCAACATAGTCTTCCATGATGATATGAATAAGGTCATGGAAGATAATGGTCATAGCTCTCTGATATGTTGCCCCTGCATTTTTGAGACCGAAGGGCATGACATTGTAGCAGAAAGTGCCCCAAGGCGTGGTGAAGGCGGTTTTGTGTTGGTCCTCAGGTGCGATTCGGATCTGGTTATACCCGGAGAAGCCATCCATTAGGGACAACATCTCATGTCCTACTGTTAGGTCGATCAACATGTCAATATTGGGTAGGGGGAAGTCGTCTTTGGGGCAGGCTTTGTTGAGATCCCTGAAGTCTGTACATATCTGAATGTCACCATTTGGTTTAGCAACTGGCACTATGTTGGAGATCCATTCGGAGTAGTCGATTGGCCTGATAAATCCTGCCTCTAGCAACTTCTCTAATTCCTTCTTGACTAACAATGCGACTTGCGGATGCATCTTGCGAAGTTTTTGCTTGACAGGTTTAGCGTCTGGGTTGATGTCCAGGTGATGAACCACCAAGGCGAGATCTAAGCCTGGCATGTCTGAATATGACCAAGCGAAGTTAACAATTCCCTCCTGGAGTAGCTGCGCAAAGATTGGAAACTCTTGTTCGGAGAGTGACTTGGCTACATAGGTGATCTTAGGATTTTCAGTAGTTCCCAAATTAATCTCTTGCATCTCCTCAATCAGAATAGATGATCTAGTAGATAGCTGAGTTCCCATAAGGGGAAGATGAACATCTCCATCTTCTGGCGCCTCTTTGAGGTTTTTGCCGTCAGATGCGTCCTTTATTTTTACTTTTTCTAGGTCACGAAGTGCCTCAGGGAGGTTTTCACTAGATGACCGCTTGTTATTCTTTTTATTCTCACTTTTGCGACTGGAGTGTTCATCCTCCCCCAATCCCATGAGGTTGACATATGTATCCGTAGACATAGTGACAGGCGTGCTAGTTCGTAGGTCCCAATCAATGAGCTCAGGATGGCAAAGGGATAGGCTAATGGTGCAGACGGATAGGCATTCAAACATGGAGGATAGGTCGACGTGATCGACGTCATCGTACGCACGTATGATGGATTCTTCCTCAGGTATGTCTTCCAATAAGTCGTCGTCCACAACTACACTATTGGAGGCATTAGACAATGTTTCAGGGCCCTTTTGCTTTCTGTCATACCCAATGCCCACATTCTTTGGTAACAGACATGTATCAATGGGTTGTAATCGCCCTTGTTCTTGCTTTCCTAGACCTCTGCCTTGATAGTTATGCTTTTCCACGAACTTTGTCGGCCAGGGGTACTTTTCTTGGAAGTATTCCTTGAGAGGAGTTTCTGGCTGAGGCTCTTCTCGGTAAACCCATTGGCTTATGTCTTCTTCGGGCGCATCTGTCTTGATACTTGGGGATACAAAGGTGGTGGTAGGGATATTCGTGCCACTGGAGGTGACAGTCTTGTCTTCCTTTGGGGTAGCACGGGAAGGTTGACCGTACTCATGTGGCGATGGTGGCATGGTCGCCACATTAAGAGAAGTGTGCATTTCGTACTCGCCACACCCTTTGTCAATGATCTGGACTTTTGTGAATGTAGGCTCAGTGGGGGAGGATGGAGTGGTTTTCGCAGTGGACGGTGGATGAACGGGTGATGATTGGGATGCCCCCATTTCAACCCCAGGACAATAATGTAGATGGGGAAATGATGCTTCTAGAGCGCGGCAATATTCGAATGGTTGGGGGTCGGCATAGATGGTGACCTCCTATCCATCGACTGGGAATTTGAGGCATTGATGGCAGGTGGAGGGTACGGCTTGCATAGCATGGAGCCATGGACGGCCGAGTAGGAGGTTATATGGTAAGTCCAGATCAAGGACATGACAGGTGATGTACCGAACCACCGGTCCAACTTGGACAGGAAGATTAATGATCCCTTCTGAATTCCTTTCTGCATTGTCATAAGCCTTAATTGTAATAATCTGGTTGCTTAAGTCTGCTTGGGTATACCCCACCTGTTTTATGAATTTTAAAGTGCACAAGTTGAGGGCAGAGCCATTATCTACCAAGACCCTTTTTACTTTATGCCGAGCAACCACGACTTCAATATGAAAGGGACGATTGTGATTGGCGTCAATGTTGGGCATATCATTGTGGCTGAAGTGTAGTTGGTGGGATGAATCCAGGTGTCCTACCAAGGCTTGGAACTGTGTAGGATCCATATTATTAGGCACATGAGTTTCCTGTAGAGCTCTATTGAGGATTTCTTGATACACAGGGGAAGACTTGAGTAAATCCAAAATGGAGATATGTGCAGGAGTCTTTCCCAGATGATCAAGGATATTATACTGGGAAGTTACAGGAGTAGGTTGAGCGGGTGCGGAGGCTGCGGGAACGGTGATACGGGCCCGTCGTGTGGTAACAGCACATTGGGGGTCTTTAGCTTTGACGTGTATCATGGATACACGAGGTTCTACCTGCTCAATGTAATGAATAACACCCTCGTAATTGAGGGGTACACTCTTGTAGCTTACGTTATTTGTGCTGTTATTTTGAGGATTAGTATTGGAAGTGCTCGGGCCTTGGTTATGATTTGGGAAAGCATTTTGATAAATTTGTAATTGAGCATTGGACGACGGAGCTTGATTAGGATCAACCTTGATGTCACCTCGATCTATGAGATCCTGGACGTAGTTTTTCAGACCTTGACACTTATTCAAAGAGTGCCCTTTAATTTTGTGGAACTCACAATACTCATTTTCCCTAAACCATGCGGGCTTAGGTTTGGATTCATCTAGTGGCTTGGTGACAGGATACGTGATCGGGTAGCTAATCTGCAACAGTTTGTTGAAGACAACACTCAAGGGTTCTCCTAGTTGAGCATATTGGCGTTTATTGTTCCCTTGGTTATTTTGATTGGATTGTTGGGGAGGACGGGGTGTCCCTTGTGGTACGGATATGGCATTAGGTACAGATTGCTGTTGTTTCTGGGATGCGTTGGCCACTTGGACGTGTTTAGTATCAGTGACACCATCATTGACTGCATTCTTGTTCTTGTTCCAAAAGCGTGGCTTGTCATTGAAAGACCTTTCCCTATCTTGGTTATATATTTTGATGTGCCCTTTGGCAATAAGGGCACGCTCAAGGATGGGTCCTTTCTCCACTACCTCTGCGAAAGTGGTGACACAATGTAATCGGAAGTTGTGGGCCATGTCAGGATGGGAGTTCTCTACAAAAAGGGTGACCATGTCCTTCTCTTTCAAAGGGGTTTTCATTCGGCTCGCCAGGGCACGCCACCTCTGGAGGTAGCTAGTGAAGGTTTCCCCATCACGTTGTTTCTCTTTGAGAAGATCCAGGGTATCAGTATCTTTCTCCAAGTTGAAGGAGAAGTAGGAGACAAACCTTTCTGACAAGTCCGCAAAAGATTTTATAGACCCCTTGTCGAGGGTCATGAACCACCCTAGCGCGTCACTCCCCAGACTTCGGGGGAACAGACGCAAGAGATAGTTGTCATTGTGGATCACTTCTTGACACTGGGAGTAAAACTCCCGCAGGTGGGCCTTTGGATCTTTGTTCCCCTTATACTTGTCAAATTTTGGTATCTCAAAATGTTTGGGAAAGGGGATCAATGAGATGGAGGGATCATACGGATAGGGGCATATATCTTCGAACTTGAACGATTGTTTGCTAGTCCCTGCCTGGAGATCCCTCAGTGCGGCTTTGATTTCCAGGATGTCCGCATTGGCTGGTGTGTTGGATGGATATTGATGATATGATGATGGTGGATTTTGAGAGGATGTTTGGAGATGGGTGTATGGATGAGGAGGTGTCACATCCTGCTGATATGCCAAGGGACCTTGTTGATAAAAAGGTTGCTGTTGCGAGGGGGGATATGGATTGGCTGGGTAGTTGTGGGTGGCATACTATTGGGAAGTGTGGAGAAAGTGTTGTTGATTAGCTTGCGGATATTGGGGGTGTTGATATGACTGTTGTGATGCCCCATAGGAGGGTTGTTGTTGATATTGTTGCTGGTTGTAATAGTTGTGGTGATGAGGTGGTTGTTGATATTGTTGTTGATGCATAGGTGGTGCCTGTGATGGGCGAGATGGGATGGTATGTTGTGGTTGCGCTTGTGGGCATAAAATGGATGCAAGGAACGAAGATGCGGTCGGGGCTGAAGGCCGGGGTGGATTTCCTTGCAGTTGATGTTGTGATGGTTGTGCTGAGAATAGGGGATTGACCAATGGTTGTTGTTGAGGTGGAGGTGCGATTGAGATGTTGTGCAAGGGAGGTTGTTGAGCACTAGTGGGAGCGTGGGATTGGGGAGGTTGTTGGGATATGAACGATGATGGAGGAGGAATGTTGGATTGGGGCAATGATGGAGGTTGGAATGATGGTGGTGGAGGGACATTGGATTGGGACGACGGTGGAGGTTGGAATGATGATGGTGGAGGTTGAAATGACGATGGTGGAGGGACATTGGATTGGGACGATGGTGGAGGTTGGAATGATGATGGTGGAGGATTGGTGGCTCCTAGAGGTGGCTGCAAAGAAGCGAAAGGGTTGCCCCCAGTGTTGACAGGAGGCGGGTTCGAAAGGGGCGGTGCCGGTAGCATTAATGGTTGTGGTTGCGGGATGTTTTGCGGCATGCCATAGGCATAGGGATCATTGGGATCAATGGCTTGAGGTGCTCCCGTGATCGAGATGGTAGGATGCGTGGGATTTCCAACGGGATACAGGACTGCGTTGCCAAATTTGGGTTGATGCCAACCTTCTATGGGGGCATACAAGCTACCAGGGGTGTCATGTGAGCCTTGGGGGGCGTTAGACGTTGAGGTTCCATACTTGGATAAGTCGACACCTGACGGTAGCTTGACACCCTTGTCAATCAAGTGAGCCAAGATTTTGTCCCCATGTCTTTCGAATAGGCGTTCTGTCATTTGTGCATTGACAGGGTTGCTAAAGTGTTCTTCGAACGTAAGCTCGGGTTGTTCGGCCATGTTTTCCTCCCCAGGGGGTGATGTGTTTTGACCATCCACATTGGATTGCGATGAGGTGCCATTGTGGGGATCGTGAGGGATATTAGCACCATAGTTAGGATCGGATGTGATGTTGACCGTGTTGATGGGATTTTGAGGGTTGTTCGATTGGGCATTTAGGGCTTGTTGGTCGGCCATTTTCTTTGCTTGTGATCGAGTTTGAACGGGCATGCAAGATGATGAAGTAGATCAAGATTGATTAAATTTTGATGGGAGATTAGTGGATGACGATTGATTATGCTGATGTGGATTGGCTTGATGGGATGGGATTGGATTGATCGATAGATGTTGGATTTACCTAAATGTCGGGTTTTGATCCGAATAGGTTTGATGGTGTAGGGATTGGATTAATCTGATGATCAGGATTGGATTGATGATAAGTATGACGAAGACCGAGATCCACAACCGAGTTTAAGAGGGATCCTTGGTAACACTAGGTATTGATTGAGAGGTGGATGTATGATAACGACACCGAATCCAACTTGAGATAGAAGCAGATTGATTGGGCCGAAAGGGATAACTGACTTAAGATGGATAGCGATCCTAAGCCAGCTATGATGATTGCGATTAGGGATAAATACCTAGGTCAACTTGGATGGAAACTCCAACGAGGTTTATATGGAATAACAGGGATCGGAGATGAAAACGGAATTAGGACGGATGGGTAGCGTCTTAGGGAAGACGTATGGTTCTCGAAACAAGCAGAAGAGTGTTCGGAATAAATGACCTTTAGAATGAAGGGATGGAGGCTTGAAATGGATGTTCAAAAGCTTATTTTGGATGCTAAATGATCGTAACGATGGTCAAAGTAGGGGGACAATGCATGCGAAGTGATGATATAGGGTGATCAAAGGACAGGTCCGCCACTGCACTGGGACAAGCCCGCCACTGAATTAGGACAGGTCCGCCACTGAAATGGGACAGGTCCGCCACTAAATTAGGACAGGTCCACCACTGAAATGGGACAGGTCCGCCACTACACTAAGACAGGCCCGCCACTGCACTGGGACAGGTCCGCCAATGTACCAGGACAAGTCCGCCACTGCACTGGGACAGGTCGGCCAATGCACCAGGACAAGTCCGCCACTGCACTGGGACAGGTCCGCCAATGCACCAGGACAAGCCCGCCACTGCACTGGGACAGGTCCGCCAATGCACCAGGACAAGTTTGCAAAAGGATAAGGTCAAGTCCGCCAAAGGATGAGTTCAAGGTTGATGTTTTGATGGATGGCAAATGCAAAGGACCCAAAGTGTAACAATCATAAAAAGACTTGGCCAAACTGATAATCACTGGTTTTTGCACAAGAAAAATAGTTCAAACAGCACAACCCTAAAATTAGTAGAAAGGGGTATGGTCAACAAAGTCTTCTACTCTAGGATGCACATAGTTTCTAAGGAGTCCTCGATATACACCCGGTACGTGAGGCCCAAACCGTGAACACCAACCCGTTACAAGCGTGAGTCGGGAACCTTAGCGAGATACTAAAGGCTCGGACCAACTCTTCACGTCATCCCGACGCTTCGCCAATTACAACGTGGTTGGATTGAGGTACAGCTTTCACTCTCCCCCCTTTATATACCCCGCTGGTACGCGTGGTTGGAATTGTCCCTTGGGATGATGAAATCCCCAAGCAGGTCCCACTAAGAAATTGAAAAAGGGTGACAAAAAAGGACTTGGAAAGCTACGATTTCTCGTCACCCAGGATCGCCAAATGGTGCAAGGGGATTGGATACGTCAAATAGCTTTCCCAAACACGCCAAGCAAGGTCTATTGACACCCCTTTAATTAAGCTATGTTCCTATTTTATCAAAACACAATTCGAGAAAACTTGAAATTTTTACCTTCTGTAGGACAGGTCCGCCACTCATACATTGTGCCCGCCAATCTAATTCAGATAAGTCCACATCGCGATCGACAGTCTCGCCTAATCGCATCAGGATGTGTCCTCATCAAGACTGATAGGTCCACCATCAATCGACGCCCGCCACCGACTAGGACAGTCCGGCTAATCGAATCACCGACAGTCTTCATCGACTAAGATAAAGTTCCGCCACTCATGTGACGCAGCTCCGCCATCACTATTAGGACAGTCCGCCATCGCGACTGACAAAGCCCGCCATCAATTAGACAGTCCGCCATCGAATCGATGCCCTTCCGCCATCATCAAGACAGCGCGTCCGCCACTTATCGTGACGAAGCCCGCCACTAAATTAGGACAGTCCGCCATCAATCGACAAAGCTCGCCATCGCGACCGACAGTTCGCCACTCATAGACGAAAGCCCGCCACCTCGACAGTCCGGCTACCTGCATCTCAGCCCGCTGCACGAAGAGGATAAACGCCACTGCACTTCGCACTGCAAAATGCAAAAACATCAAACGGAAAGAAAAAGACCCGCTTAGGTCCCACCGGGCGCGCCAGAAATGTGATAGGTCGAAATAGGTGTTAGAAAACAAGCAACAAGTTAAAGAGCACAAATAAACAACTAAAACAACCTACACTTCGAGATTAGCCTAAGTTGGAAACAAAACAAGACAAAGCCACGAAATAGAACTTTATACCTTGCGTTGAGTCGATCCTTTGGTTGGCCCTTCGATCTTGAATGTGTATGCTCCTTAGATGACAAAAGATGTGTGATATGAGATGCAAATGATGCTTGGAAACATGAAAAAAAGCTAAGTGTGGATTGAGAAATAAAACTGCAAGAGTTTGGCTACACAAAATGATCTCTCTCAAAATGAGAGAAAAGAGGGGGTATTTATAGGATTTTTGGGAAATCCTAGGGGAAATGGACGGTTGAGATTGATCCACCAAATATCAAGATGTAGGGCTAAGGTTAGTTGAGAACTCACAAGCCCTCACATTTTGACATGTGGCATGTGATGAAGCCCTAAAAGGTGAAGTGTACATGAGGTGGAAGAAAAAGGACATGACATGGAGGGGGTACAAAGTACCTTGGGATTGGACAAGATCTCCTCATAAAGGAGGTCCTTGTCCCCATGTGGGTGAGAGGACATGTGAGGAATTAAAAATTCCTCAAATATTCTCATGGGGATGGGAGAAAGAGTAAGAATAAGTAAAGGACATGTGGGGAGAAGTGAAGGAATTAAAAATTCCATTTAGGTGCCTTGGGGGATTAAAAGGTGAATTAAAAATTCACATGGGGAAGGGGGATGCCTTGTCCAAAAGGAGGAAGCCTTTAATAAGGTTGACTCAAGGACATGTGCCATAAATAGGATGAGGATTAGGTTAGGCTAATCAAATGATTAAGGTTGTGCAAGTACTTAGTTAGATAGGCTAATGACTGATTAGAGGCAAGTGGGAAATTATGGAGGATGTGACCTTAATGATGATTAAGGGTGTGCACATGTTAACCCTAGTTAATTAGAAGAAGATGAAGTAATTAAAATGGATTAGGGACCAACTTGCAAAAGTTGGAGGATGTGACCATGAGAGAGAAAAGATGAATTAAAAATGCATTTTAATTCAAAAGGGGAATATGACTAAATTAAATAAAAGGGGATATTTATTTAATTTAGAGGAGAAAAAGGGGTAAAGTATCAAATTAAATACTTTAGGACCCTTGTGCGAGATGCAAGATATTAATTAAACAAATGGCTTTAATTAATATTGTCAGAGGGGATGAGCAACCAGATGAATCAAGGAGACGCATTTGATCATATGGAAGTGATCAAAATTGGACGTCTACAGATGCCAATCTCTTCCACAAGGAAGATGCAGTCTTCTCTTCATGCACATTGAGAAGAACGGAGTCTGCCAAACAAAGCCTTATTAGCCCCTTAGACTTTCTATTTGCAAGGTCCCAATCTTCTTGCTTCATGCCAGTAGGCTTCGCTCCAGACACAACAATCCAAAGATCACGATCAACCAATAGATCTTCCATCTTAAGTTTCCACAACTCAAAATTGCTGCCATTAAACTTCTCTATTTCAATATTTCCTGATGTGCTTGCCATCTCAATCTGTAATTAGAAATTGAAAAACTTCTACAAGACTCCCACTGAACATAAATTGACTCAAAAACCCAACGTACCCACAAGGATAACACAATTGGTTAGGCTTTGATACCACTTGTAAGGAAAATTAGATGCAAAAATAACTCTTCTAACATTAAAACCTCAGGGAAGAATGCAAAGATACCTTTTAAAATTACAATTACACTCTAATTAAGATGCACATGAAAGAGATAACAGAAACAAAGTATTTGACACACACATGGACACTAGATTTATGTGGGAAAACCCTTACGGGAGAAAAACCCACCACACCAAGAGAAATCACTTTGTATTACATTAATGGAGATTACATACAAATATCAGACTTATCTTTCTGATGTCATATTTTAGCAGCTTTCACAATGATCAAACTTGTACGGGAACCTTCAAGTTACAATCTTTATAGAATACAAATCACTCTAATTATACAACCACACAACAATCGGTCGATCCTTCGAATCATCTAACCAGACATCATCTGCAATCTCTGAGTATAACCATGTCACCCCTGTCTGTCAAGCTTCCTCTCAGAACTGCCACAACGAACTGTCTTTCAATGGTTCCCATTCGGATTCTTTGATTGGTCCACGAGATGCCACATAGGAAAGTCAAACGGTCAAAAGGCAATCAAGCTGTGTTGGCATATCAGTGAGACACTGACCGTGTCTCCTCAATGCCAACATAGTCAGCATTCGATATCACCAAGAGTCCTTACAATTGACAAGAGGTTATATCGAGTTCACCCATTGCATCAACTTCAATTTTCCTTTTGGCAAGACTATCGCTCTTCGGTGAGACCACATATCGATATCCTAAGTCACACCGAAGAGTCATTCTGTCGATAGGACATACCGCTCTTGCTAGGACCTCACGCCAAGCCTTCAAGTTAATCTGAGTGCATCCACTAGTCGGCGAGACTCATCACTTTCGCCAGGACTTCATACCAAGGTCCTAAGTCATACCGAAACATTAGCATTTCCATTGGCACCCATCTATCGCTAAGACATTCAACTATCACCAAGAGGTTTCATCGAGATCTTTATGTTATATCAAACACCAAACGGTTGGCAAGACTTACCACTCTCTCTAAGAGTTCTTATCTAAATCTCCACGTTACCCCAAGACCACCATTCACGAAGAGTTATACTGAAGACCCCTCATCATCGGAGAGACTCTCCATCGGTCGCCAAGACTTCATACTGAAGTCTTTGAGTCACTGTGAAGGCCCCAAGTGTATCCCCATCGGCGAGACCTTCCATTGTCGCTGGGACTTCTTCCCGAGTGTTCAAGTCACCCCGAAGCCCCCAGTCGCTATGAGTCTCCTCGATGCCCGATATGAATGGCCTATCTGCTAGAGATCTCCACGCGGTAAGAGGTCACACCGAACACAACATGTCACACTGAAGACTCCAATGTGTAACCATTTGACAAGACTTCTGCAAGGTCATAGTGACCTATACAAAACATAAGGCTACAAATCTGCTCATTGGCCAGACATAGAATATGTCACACCGACTTGGCTCCAATAGAGGTTTCAGCCTGTGGGATTGAGACACATATTTCCAACAAAAGGAGAAGGCCACGAGTGAGGATTCATTTTGACTAGCTCAGAGATGAGTGCTAATGGTGATATTGATTATAATATGGAGGAGGACAACACCGTGGGGGGGGTCCTCATCCCCTATGGTGGATTCCTCTAAGAAGAGAAAGAAGGGGAATTTAAGGAAGAAGGGCCTCACCAAGAAGTTAGATATGCAAAAATCAGATTCCTGTGGGTCCCTATTAGATGGGGAAGATACTATTTTTAGCTCTGGTAGTTCTCATCAATGACAGTCCAAGGAGAATGTTGAGCATCATGAGGTGGGATTTTGTGCATTTGGTAGTAAAGAGAACTACCAATCTGTGGAGGCTAGGGTTGATGTGGTGAAGGAGAACTTGTGTAGGGCTTCCAGAAGGATTACTAATTTAAAGAAGCAAGGTTCAAAAGGTGGTAGGAAGGGAAAGAAGGTTACTTTGGAATAGGAACAAGTAAAGGATGTGGTAGAAACTAATGTTGTTATTGATTACTCCCATATCTAATAGAATTCTCCTTGTGGGGAGGGTGATGGGGTTCTTGCCAGTGAGGAGGCCTCGGTTGAGAAAACTATGAGTGAGGATGTTGGTGTGAACCCTAACCTTGGGAAGCCAGAGTCATTGAAGGTTAATCCTCTTTTTGATGATTTTTCTTATTTGAATGATGAAAATACCTCCATGTTTGAACTATTTGATATGGCTTGTTCGAGTGCCACATGCATCTTTAGACTTGCTAAATGGGTGTTGTGGGAATTTAACAAGGTCCATATCAAGATTAGGGGCTTGAAGGAGAACATGACAAACTAGCAAAAGGGATCTTCTTCAAATCTTCTCATTGAGAGGTTGGTTGACTTGGAATGTTCCTTCTCTAATTTTAAAGCCCAGTGTGAGAGTCGCCTTGGAAAAATGGAGGGAATGATAAAGGAAACAAGTGAGGATATCAGGAAGTTACTACAGGTAAGCTAGAGCTCGATTAAAAATAGTGCGGAGTCCTTGAAGGTTCTATTCGGTAATATTAGTGAACTCAAGGAGGATCATATGTACTTTATGAATATTCTTGAGAATGACTAGACCTCTAAAGGTAAGGGGAAGAAGCCCACTAAAGATGAGGCTAAAGGCCTATGCACTCAAACAAGAGGGATCCTTAGGAAGTCCTTTGAGGAAGAGAAGAAAGAGCTAATGGACATGGTGAACCTGCACTGCAACTAGGAGATCGAGGTGGCTAACACCTTGAAAAATATGAAATAGATTTGGTGTTTTCTATTTCTACTATTTTGCTGTTGGGTCGTTATTTTTTGGCTGTTGGTTTATTGTTGGTTGTTTCTTATGCTTCATTGTGTTTTTTTGTTATAACAACATTTTGGTCTAAAGTTAAGTAAAGGGTTTCAGGTCCCTTCAAAACCTATTTTTCCAATATAATCAAAACACTTGCAACATTTTTTCATTTTATAGACAACTAGGGATGCGTACTTTAAAAGAGAAAGTGCTTCATACTATGAAAAATGTTGTTGAGGTGGCCAACACACTTGATAGGGTGTGTAGTGGTGGATCTCCTTCGGGATGGTCATGTTTGACAGATGTGCTCGTAAGATCCGCTAATTACAAGATGTATTCAAATGTTTAATATTAATCGTTGACACAAATAGTTATGATGTTGATTGGAAAGTGGGAATGTTTTAATCAGGAGGAAAGAAAGTTTGTATAGAGGAACTCCCCTCATTTTAGGAGAACATTTAACATTGAGGTAATGACATGTTCGGTAATTTATTGTGAAATTCCCATTACTATTTTCTTCCAATGCGTCAATCAGATTGCTTTACAATTTTATTTAGAAAATTTCATTTTTGTTACGAATATAATTATTTTGACAGTATATCATTCATTCAATTTAGGTTGATAATTGGGAAGATGATTAGGATCATGCCTCATTCCATGACAAAGAGGAAGAGGATGAGCCTAGTGAGTATGAGGATGTAGAGGGAAACCCTAACAATGATGATGGTGTGAATGAAGCACAAGGTGATGTGGAGGATGGGAAGGTAGGTATAGTAATTCAATTATTGCATTGTTTGGCTATGTGTAATGTTGCATGTTAAGTTTATTTTAATATCAAATATGGTAAGCTATTTTATTTTTTGAATTTTTTGGGTAGGTTGTTGCTAAATGAAGAACAAGAAGGGAGAATGATAGATTTGTATATTATTATATATATGGTTCATGTACTATTGATGGAGGGAAAAAATATTGGGATTGGAGAATTCTCAACATGCATAAGATTTTGGACCACCACCTTCTATTTCTAATGCCATGAAAGTGTGGTCGAAGTGTGATGGGGGGACAAAAAAAACACCCACCTCCTCCCCTAAAAAATTTAAAATGTATCTTCAAAAGGAGAATAATATGGAGTAGCAAATGAAGCTACAATATAATATGCAAAGAAGGCATGTTATTGAAAGGGTTTGCACAACGTATGGTAAACAAAACTTCCTTCAACTTCCTCAGAAAGAAAAGGAGGAGGTGAAAGTTTCAATACAATCATACAACACTAAGGAGAGGAGGGATGAAAGAAGGAAAATAATATTTATCTTCCAAGAGAGAAGGAGAATGGACGAAATAGTAGTGTGGAATTGAACTGTTAAATCAGAATTCTGGTTGGTTTATTTTTTCTGTTTTGATGCATACAAGGTTCATGTAATGCTAACTTACATGCCATGATAGGGTGATGGTCAACAAGTGAAAGTTGGCTCTGAGTAGGGTACTGTTGATTTGGAAGATGAAGCAATGTCCAAAAAATCATAAGATGATGTTGTTCCTCCCAACCCTCAGTCTAACATTGAGAAGAAGATGAAGAGTAGATGGTCAAAAGTTTCAAGGCTCCTTTGGAGGAAGAAACTAGAAAAACCAATAATCTTGAAATCTATTATTTAATGCATGTTTTGATTATTTCAATGAATTGGTTGCATACATCCGAACTTGATGTGACGTTTCAATTCCTACCATTATAAGGAAAGGATGAACAAAAAAGTGGTGGGCATGAGCAAGGTAGTGTCCAATTGGGACAAAAAATATGCCTCAATAGGGCAACAAAGAAGAAAGGGTTCCTAGGGAGGGGAGCAAACAAGTGATAGATGAATCAATAAGTATCTATTTTGATTTATTGAATAATGGTAGATATTATATGTTATGATTTTTTTTAATGTATTTCACGTTTACGTACTAGGATGATGATATCCCTATTTCTCAACTTCAGCAAAAGAAGCAAAAAAGTGGTGGCCAAAAAAATATTGAGGCGATCACTGCATTCCTATGAGCTCACCATGATCTCAAGTGTGTTATCTCCTCTCCTTCTATACATATATTACTGGAAATGATAGTTTGAAATTGATATTTTTGTGTATGTATCTTGTGTTGTCAAATGTATGGCATGTATTACATGATAACAATGTATATATCAAAAAATGAGATTTATTTGTATATTGTGAGCTTATTTAGATTTTGTTGGAATTTTCCCTCCTAGTATGGTGATAAGCCTATTGCAAAACTTTGGCGAGAAATCATCAATCACAGTGGTCAGAGAAAGAGTGAGGTGTTCACTATATTCCTAAACCTTTAGCTATCAAAATGTGCATTTTCATTTAATTTTACATATATATATTTTTGTATTGCTGTCTAAAATTCTAAAGTTTTGTTATGTTCTTTGTCTTCTCACACCTCTTCCATGTTTTGTAGGATAATAATGTTATCGTATGTGTGTAGTCTGCAAAAAGATGAGCCTTGACCTTATTGGCAATGTAGTTTCAATGCAGGTGGGAGATGGTAATAAAGATGGACATGGGGATTTGGAGAGCACTGACCTGCAAGTGGGAGAAGGTAATAAATATGGACACGAGGATGGGGAGAGAACCAAATTTCAAGTGGGAGAGGGTAATAAACATGGACATGGGGATGGGGAGAGCACTGACCCATAAGTGGGAGAGGGTAATAAATATGGACATGGGGATGGGAGAGCACTGGACTTCCATCTATATTGGTATCGACACAATACACTTCCATTCTTCTATTCCATTTTATTTATGAATCCTTAACTATGAGATGAATTATGATTGACGTAAATAAAATTTCCATTATAGCCAAATCTTGTTGATGAGGAGAGGATAGATACCAAGGGTATCAATTTTAAGGTCGATGATCACGTTGACCTTTACTCAGGGTGTAAATGGTTGGAAAAGGTGTTGTAAAAGATGTGAGTAGAGGTGCTCTTTTCCATGAAATTCCACTCCCATAAGATTGAGTGAAAATACGCATTGTTAAGGCCATTGCTCCTACTTGTAGACTGCCTTATCCTGGTGGTTTCACATAGAATCTCGAAGATTCTGAGAATGGCTTCACGATATGGAGCCTATCTGACTTGAGGCCTTCTCTTCTAGAGGTACATATAAATGATTTTTTTTTTATATATTATAGTACCTTATACTTGTTTCCATCCATACATTAATTGTTCAACATAGTCATTTACATTCATGGATTTCTTATAGGTTGAAGGTGTTCAAAGTGCGAAGGTCAAAGAATTGCTTCTGTGGAACCCTATTGTTACACATTCATTTGCAAGGATTCATGCAAGTGGAATCACCCCTCCATTAGTGCATAAGGACCCAAAGAAGTGTAATTTTTTTTATGAAAGCCTCTCATCAATTTCATAGAATAAACAATGTAGGAGACAATGGGATAGGCTGAAAATAGTCATTGTGCATTGTGTCTTTGATCATTTAATTATTGAACAATTATGGTGTGGACTTACATTATTTTCCTATGTTTGAACAATATGTTGTTATAGATCTTATATCATACTTTTCATTGCCATGTAAAATTATATTATGAACAATGTGAAATAATGGTAGGAAATGCCACCCGAAGTCTTATTATTCATGGACATAACTTACTTAAAAATGAAATAAAAGGTTGACACTTAGATTGCTTGAGCTTAACAATTTTATACATAGCAGTCAATGATATTGAATAAACTAATTGCATACATGGTTCTTTCAAAACCCACTAATATTGTGGTTTTCCAGCTAGATTATGCTTCCATCCAAAGTGACAATAGGAATCATTTCTCTCCTTAGGAAATACAATTGCATGCAAATCACATATGGACAGACGATAAATACATGTGCAAACTTTATTTATTACTTAAATGGAAACATGTATAGCAATAAAAGTTGTGTATGTATATATGTGGGCAACTATTATTCTCATCACAGATAATTTCTAATCAATTATGGTTTTCAAAGCTATTTTTGGATGCTTGATATGCAAAGTAGGTCATTGGAAGAAATTTTAAAGCTAACAATGTTATAGCCATCTATAAATGTACAATAAGAAATAATCCTAATGCCACTCATATGACTGAATATAATGAAAACCTTATGTTCTATAGACAACAACAATGTAATGAAGTTCACCTTCAAAATTTATATCGACTCCTAGTTTGAGTAAAATTTTCATTTCAATTTCTTCATATGATTCGAAAAAAAATGCATAAAATAATTGCAGGTTGGTAAACACAATGTGGGTTGTTAGTTATTTCATTTTGCATGTTCCAAGATAAAGGATGGAGAGCATGGGGAGGAGTTGCAGGTGGGTGATACATAAAACCATCTAAATTGACCTGAGGGGTGACTAACCAATTGGGTTGTTACATTTAGTGGGTTTTAAAACATGTGGGTTGCAGGTTTTATGATACTTAGTGTTTTTCAACCTGCAGTTTTAGAAAATAGTATGAGTGTAATGATTTTTTTTTTTTTGTACACACTAAGAATGTATTGAATTCCACCTTCAAAATTTATAACAACTCTTAGAGTAAAAATGACATTTCACTTTATTCATTTAATTAGAAACATAAAATTAACCTAATTGAGTTGAGGGTTGACTAGCAAATTGGATTGCTACATGTATAGGGTTTTACAACACTATGTGGATTATAGGTTTCATAACACCCACTATTTTCCAACCTCTAATTTTAAAAAATAGTATAATATAATTAAAACCTTTTGTTATTTACACACCAAGAATGTAATGAAAGGCACCTTCAAAATTTACCATTAATGTAATTTACTTTTTATAAGTTGTGCAACAACACATGTCTTTTAGATTGTAACTCTCTCAAAAGAATTAACCTCCTTTTCTTTTGATGATAAAATTTTCTTCTTATCTTTTAATTCCTTTTCTAAGTGGTTAATTTCAATTTTCAGTTTTAGCACTTCCCAATATTTCTTTTTCCATCTACAAGTTGATCATTGACACATTTTTCCTCATTACCACTGCTCTTACCTATTAACACCCCTTGGTATATTCTTTCTCATGATCTTATAACTTCTTTTTCATATTTTTGACTTTAATCTTTAGATCAGTTTCTCACTCATCAACCATTACGACAATAACATAGGTTTCTTCAATATATTTTTTGATGCAGAGCATCCTCAACAACCTTCAACAACATCCTCTTTTTTTAAGGGATTTCAATTCCAAACTGAATCAAGAGAAGATCAAATATGAAAACATCAACTTTCATCAAAATCAAACTCATTTCACTGTCTTTACAACATTCATCAAGTTCTCAAACTCAAAACCATATAGTGATTCAAGCAATTCACTCATTTTCCAAGGCAACAAAATACTTATGCCAAATCCTTTATCAGATTCATTCCATGCCAATATCTAGCTACTATTCCTTCAAGACATAAGACTCTTCATACTTTGATTGAATCAATTCAAAATATTAGTGAATACATCTCAAATCTGCCTACCTTGTAATTAAGGCACCCAAATACACCATAGAATCACCATTCCCTTCATTATTCATTCTTTAAAGGATCTTATTACCAATACAACAAGTCAACTAACCAATGCATCAATGTTATTAGTTTATTACCAGTCCATCAACAACATCATACTTGATAGAAACAAAACATTAATCTGCACAACAATTTCTGAATCAAGACACCTAGACATACATCGTATCCTTTCACCTTTAGCAATCACTAGACCACTTTGCACACAAGGCTTCCATAAGGCTAGGCACAAAATTTTTTTCCTAACTTTCACCATACCTTCAATCCATTGCAATCTTCATCAAATCTCTAAAACAAATAGGAACAAGTTCTCACACCACTGTCCTAACAGTGACTCTTGCAGTGAAACATCTTCTTGTCCTTTGAATAATCCTTGCTCCAATACCTCAAACCATCAATCTTGCTTTCCAAACACAAACCAAGTATATATACAACTGTAGTAACCTTAAGAAAACAAGATTCAAACATTTATAGTCACCTGGGTCCACTGTTCATCAGATTACCATTAACTGTGCAAACAAAGCATCTCTTTCCAAATATGACTCCATACCCTAAAGCGGGTGATTCACTCAAACTAAATTCAAATTTCAAGATCCAAAGCCATTTCCAATGTCCCTTTATCATACAAATAACATAACAAAACTTAAAATAGTCTTCCTTAAGGAAAAGATCAGTTTCTCAGACAAAACACTATCAAAGGGCTACTAAATTAGGCCTGTTTTGCAAGGGAGTTTCCTTTTACACTATCCCAAATCTCCAAACAACCTTTAACAGTCAAAGTAAAGGTCACAAAATACCTAATTTACCCACTTTCAAAGACTGAAAGATCCATCTTGATAGTATATTAACAAACCCTTAATTTTAGGTGGAAAACCCCTAAAACGGTGAGGGTTTTGTGAATATCACCCATAAAATCCTCCAACTCTCTGGAAAACCATTGAAACATGCTCTATTTTGTCTAAAAATTCCTTTAGAAACATCTCCTTGGATATGCACATGTTATTTCTCCAATACCCTGTTTGAAACCTCCAATTTTGAATGGAAAAAAAACTCATATTTTGGCTCTGTAACAACTTTACTCCATATTCTTGATACCCCTGCACACACACACATATACACAAAAAAATATACAAAAGAAACATCCTAATCATCCCATACCACCATTCTACTAAGTTTCCGTTGGTGGGATGGGTCTTAACCTCTCAAGTGACTCTCAAAACAAGTTTGAGAAATTGCAGACCGAGACTCATAAACTGAGTTCAAATTTCTTTATTACTAAATTTGCTTCTCCTACACCCTTCAAGAATGAAAGAAGACTCTTTTCTTGATAAGAAAAAAAGGATTGGAATGCTTGAATCAACTATGCAACCAAAAATAAGAAGAGAAAAGCTTTTCAATGTAACTGAACAGGGGGTATTTTTATTGATTTTTATGAAATTGGAATACAAGATCTGCTTTTCCTTACCATATACATACTTTTATAGATTTTTCTTTCTTAGCAACTTCCTTTTCTAACTTCCACTCGGTGCAACTACCTTTTAACTCTTAATCTTCCTTGATTGTTGCCTAATTACATCATGATTACTTTTGACAACTTGTATTATTTGCAATTTTTTACATGTTCACCTCCTAGTGACTTTATTTTATGACTTGATTACATTCAAATTAGCCATTACAAGGCCTTGACACTTCATTTTGAACTCAATCACACAAATTAGACCAATTAGCCTTTTGAAGACATGTACAAGATCTAGGTGCTCCTGCACTAGTTTTCAACGTCTCCAATACTTTTATGTAGCTTTGTAGTCACTTTTTGGTTAGCTTTGGGAGTTTCTATCTGATTACAAAATGCAGATTATTTTTTAAACAAATTCTTTACAATTTTTTTTTGATTCTCTATTTTTGTACTTAGATCTAATGTTGCCTTCTCTTTATCATTTATTTCTAATTGTATTTGTTCCATGAAATTCTTAAGTTTAAGAATATTTGACTTCATTTGTTCAAATCCACAGATATCATCATCTCTCATTTTCTCTGCTTGCAAAAATTCATATGCAATACAAATCCTCTTGGGTTTATCCATTTTTTCATTTCCATTTTCCCATTGCCCATATTGCACACACTCCTTCCTCAACTTCTCAAGAGTAGGAACAATCTCTTCAGTCAATACATTATTTGTCTCATTCACTTTGGTCTGCTTCTTTTCAAGTGTTTTTAGAGCATATTCCTTTTTCATTTCATATATTATAGTACTTTTTGCCTCCTCAAGCATCCACAAGATCTCAGGAGGCTTCATTTGTAAAACTTTAGTGGTGCGCCCTTCCATAATGAGAAAATATGGATTTTTGACATTGAGCTACATAGAATGAAAAAGGTTTTGTATACATGAGGGTTGCACAAAGTGGCCATTGATCTGGTACTTATTTATCCCTCTCACAATAATCAAGGTAACATAATGAAAGGCACATTCAAGATTTTCCACAATTATTAGAGTAAAAAAATGTGTTTTAATTTCCTCATATGATTGAGAAAAAAAATACTCAAAATAATTGTAGGTTGGAAAACAACGAGTTTTGAGTTATTTCATTCTACATTTTGAAAGGTAAGTGTTGGAGAGCAAGGGGAGGATGGGCAGGTGGGGGATACATAAAACTAGCCAAATTGAGCTAAGGAGTGACCAACCAATTGGGTTGTTATATTTATAGCATTTTAAAATAGTATGTGGGTTGCAGGTTTCATAACACCTAATATTTTCCAACCTCCAATTTTACATAACATTATGAATGTAATTAAAACCTTTTTTCATTTAGACAATACGAATGCAATGGAATTTAGCTTCCAAATTTATATCAATTGTTAGATTAAAATTTCATTGCAATTTCTTCATAAGATTGCAAAATGAATGCATAATATAATTGCAAGTGGGAAAACACAATGTGGGTTGTCCTTTAATTAATTTTGCACGTTTAATGCTAAAGGGTGGAGAAGTTGCATGTGTGGGATACATAATTATATCCAAATTCTCCTGAGGGGTGACAAACCAATTGGGTTCTTATGTGTATAGGGTTTTAAGCCAACATGTGGGTTGCAAGTTTTATAACATCCATTGTTTTCCGACCTACAGTTTAAAAAAATATTATGAATGTAATAATTTTGTTTTATTTTGTACAATATAAGAATGTAATGAAGTCCACCTTCAAATTTAAGAACTCTTATAATAAAAATGGCATTTCACTTTCTTCATCTGATTGGAACAAAAAATGCTCATATTATTTGCAATTGGAAAACACACTGTCCCTTATTAGTTATTTTATTCTACATGTTCAAAGCTACAGGGTGGAGAGAATAGGGAGGATTTTTAGGTGGGCTATACATAAAACTATCCAAATTCACCTGAGTGGTGACTAACCAATTGGGTTATTATGTGTATAGGGTTTTACAATAGTATGTGGGTTGCAAGTTTCTCAACACTCAGTATTTTCCAACCTATAAATTTTGAAAATACTATGAATGTAATGGAAACCTTACAAATCAAAGAAAAAACTAAAATAAACTATTTTTGGTTGAATCAATATTTCTCTTATGTTGTGGGATTATCATTCATTATCTTTCTAAAGTGTTGAATATTTTATATAAAGTATAAAACACCTTATCACTATTTTTGTACAACTTCTTTTAACTTGTATCATTATATGCACTTAATTTTTGAATTATGAGTCCTTAATCATATCCAAAAGGTATTGAGCCTTGTTATAGTGATTAAGTATATTGTTTATTCTTTGTTGTACAAAATTTGGTGACATTGCAATATATTTACTTCTCAATATAATGTCAAGCTTATTTTTGCAAAACTATTAAATGAGTGTATATAAAACATGATTGTACCACAATAACTATTAAATATTAATACAAAAATTTTCCTTGGGTATAATATTAATTCTTGAAATACATTCAAACTAATGTTCTACTTGTAATTTGTGGATTACATATGTTCTCATTTGGAGTGCATGGTGGATCATTTTATTCCAAGAGTGGTGGCTATTTCACTAGGTTATAAAGTCATATCATACCAAGAGAAACAACATATTTTAATAATAAAGGAATGTGAGTTACACATAAAAAATACCACAAATATTATATGATACAACTAAGTGTAGTTATATATCCATCTACAAAAAACTAAAAATCATATGTAATAGATAACTAATCATTACAAAAAAATAAAAAATCATATTCATTATCGTAAAACATAGTGTGTTATGTATTTACTGTCCATAAAGCTTCTAAACAACACTATAAATATAACACATGGAAATGAGTGTGAGGAAATCACTAGCCTCACACTAACATCATAATACCTTTCAAATTATTAAATCCATATATCAGAGAGAATAGTAGAATAAAAATAAAATTTGTGTTAATGTGTAGATTCCCAAGTGATTTGTTGTAATCTTTAAGCTACCTCCTTGATTATTTTATGAATAGAATTCCCTTCAAGCATGCTTTGAATCTTGACATTAAATTTATAAGTTTGGGTTGTATTTAGTCTGTATGTTTTCACTAACTCAAAGTAAAAATGATGTGTATATGTAAATATTATTGTACATAATCTTAGGTGTAATAGATTAATGTTTCACCAATAGCCTTGTCTCTAACCATTAATAAGCTAGACTTGTGTCTAATCCATGTGTATTCGGTAACTGAAAATCAAAATGATTTCCATATGCGACACAAAGATCACAACTTTCACTTAGTATGTACACTTTGGAAAATCTCATTAGTTTCTCTTGTTTAACATTTATTTGCATTTCTTTGTTAATCTCTTAGTTCTCTGCTTTGTTTCCTCTTCATGACATTTCCTCCATTCTACACACAAATATTAAGGATTATATATGTGTGTGTGTGTGTGTGTGTGTGTTTGCGTGTGTTTAAGAATAATTATCATGCATCTCTTCCACTTAGAAAAGTTGGATAGGTGAAAAAAGAGCAAGATGAGAACATTGACAAACTAAATGAGGGTTTGAGCAAGATCCATATTCACATGGTAGAGGTGGAATAGTACAAAGAAAGTACTAAGAAGTGCTCTGGATACTATGAATCTTTCAAATAGCAGGGTGAAAATCTAGAGTTTAATATAAAATCGGTTACATATAGTTTAGGAAACTATTGGGATCATATTATTGAAATGGAGGAGAAATATGTATTTCCTAGTAAATTCTTCTTTCAAAAGAAATGGATCAATGTGGGCACTACATATAAAAGACTTGTAGAGCCTCTAGACATCAAATACTACTACTGTATAGGGAACGACAACAAAAGCGTATTCTAAATTTCAATGTTGCAAAGTAGGATTCCTCGAAGGCCAAGGGAAATCCCCTGCCACACCCATGTTCCTCGGACAATAATGGGGACAAGGGACAGAGGACTGGGAGGTGAAAAATAAAAATAAAACCACATGAAAATAAAAGTCTTGATTATTGTAGTTATATTTAACAAATTGTTGAGTATATACTGTCGATTCCTTATGTGTTCATCATAATATTACACTCTACATATTTTTTCCACTGCCACTCTTTTTTTTTATCTTTATTAACTGTGCAAGGTAGAGGAAAGTGCTATGTAGTCTATAAGTGAAATGCATACAACTATAATATAAAGTACAATATATTTTAAATAATGAAAGAAATCAATTTTTTGATCCATTTTATTTGGTTTGAAGAACACATTGGTTAATGCCACATGAATATATAGACATTTCAATTTAGATAAACAAAAGAATAAAATAATATCATACTCATAAAAACTATTACGATTTTTTTTATAAAATATTAAAATTGGATAATATTAATATATACAATGTGTCAACTGTTTGCAAATATTTGTGACTAAAAATTTCACAAATATTGGCTATATTAACTAAATAGTTTGTAAACACTATCACTTGGTCAACCATTTATGAATAGGTAACATTTCTGCATTATCATTATCAAGAAGATTTTTTCGTACTCTGATTGTGATGTTGGACTTCACAACATACAAGGTAGGTGTCCCATAATATGCATGTAAAAACTTGAATGATGGTATGACATGGTGCACCTCGAATAGGATTGTGTAGTTGAATTTAAAGACATCAAGCAACTATTCTTCAACTAGACTATTGTGATAACTAATTTGAAATTCCCCCTTAGGGAATCCTATGAATTTCATGCTAAGCTGATTGGGAAGACTGTGCTTCTTGATGATTACTATTGGCTTAATTGTTGCCTTCCAAATGCATCTAGCTAGGTAAAGATCTTAGAGCTCATGGTAAAGTTGAATTATCCACTCACAAAATCTCAAATCTCTATTTGTAGATTATGATATTTAACATCCAAGCTCATTATCACCTTTGAATCGTAGAGGAAGTTAAATTAATGAGCATAATTATAAAATTTTATGTGATCACTCTTTGGTCCATTTGTGTCAATTTTCTTATCAACTTCTCCCCTAGCCTATATTGGACACTCAATTCCTCTATCCAAAGGAAATTCCATGGAAGATACCAATGGTAGTTGGTCAACCAATTAGAGACCCATGTATGTGCATTACACGACATCTTGCATACTTGCATCAAAAAAATTATTAGCTTTCACATTTTGAATCATATTGCATTTCTTTTTCCATCTCCTTCAAAAACTACTTTTTAGTAGTAAACACCATTTTTAAAGAGTGATGCTCACCGTAAACAACATAATTTTTTTTCTATGAAGGATAATTTTTTTTTTTTAAATTTAGCTTTGCAACTATGATATCTAGCATGTTCATTTGGTTTCATAGTGTTTTATTGAATATTTTTTCTTAATCAAGTTTTGAAGTCAAACCAATTACAATTTAGACATAAGAAAACCGTAAACAACATAACTTTTTTTTGTATATATCGAAATTCATTTTTTCTTTTTTTACTGGATGAAGGACATCAATACCTAGAAATAACATATTTTTCAATTTTTTTTGATAATCTACTATTTTTCCACATGTGCAGAATAGAGAGCTTGATTTTCAGTGAAAAACCTACATTCACACGAAATAAAAAATAAATATAATAATCAAATTAAGTATATTTAAAATTATACTTTTTGGGAAGCTTATAATAAGGACTACATGCTTACAAATAATAAATTTGAAATGAATTTATTTGATCACCCAAAAGGTAAATCAAATGTGGTTTTTGTTTTTAGCATTTTGATAAGCGTAAAGGAGACTTCATTATAGGTATGGTTTAAAACTAGCATGGTTCTATCCAAGGGGGTTTGATCTAAGGTGGTTTGATCAAACCATCTTCAATTAGAATCCTTTAAATGGAAATTTTCAAGGCTTAAATCATTATATTTTCTAAAAATATGTGATTTCAGCAAAATCAGGATGTCCCAAAATGTGTAAACCACTATTGTGGGATCACCCAACACACCGACGTTTATAACCCGAAGAAACTATAGCTATTGGAGACAATTACCGTTTGAAAAATTATTGCATTATTTACTATAAGGAAGCATTTATAATTTTGAAACATACGAGAACATTGAAATGAAATTTTAATTGTAAATAACAAAGGTGTCTCTCATTACATTCCTAGTGTGTAAATAAGAAATGGTTTTAATTACTCTCATTCTATATTGTAAAATTGTAGGTTGGAAAATACTAGGTGTTATGAAACTTGCAACCCACATACTATTGTAAAACCCTCTACACATAAAAAAACCAGTTGATTAGTCACCCCTCAGGTCAATTTCATTAGGTTTATGTATCCCCCACCTATAGCTCCTCCTCGAACTCTCCACCCTCAAGATTAGAACAAGTAGAATTAAATAACACTCAACCCACTATGTTTTCCATACTACCAATATTTTGTGCATTTTTTTCAATAATACGAAGAAATTGAAATATAATTTTTACTCTAACTAATAGATGTAGTACATGTTGAAGATAAATTTCATTGCATTCTTAGTGTGTAAAAAATAAAAGGTTTTGATTACATTCATAATTACATGTAAAATTGTAGGTTGGAAAACACTGGGTGTTATGAAACCTGCAAGCCACATACTATTTTAAAACACTACACATAAAAACCAAATTGGTTAGTCACCATTCTGCTCGATTTTCCTTGTATTATGTATCCAAAAAATACAACCCCTCCTTGTTCTCTCTTTTGGTTGTTTTTAAAGAACCAATCAGATCTTACCAAGTACCTATGAACTTGCCAAACTCAATTATCGAATACTTGAGAGATAATTGGCCAATGAACAAGTAGAAGTGAGAATGCTTCTTCTCCTGCACTTTAGGCTCTATAAGACTCGGGAGGGTGCTCCCAAAATGTTTCTATTACAACATTGCTACAAAATCACATTGCACATTGTACAATTAACAAATACATTCTCATTCTAGTGTTAAATGAATGAAATCTTTAAAGAAACTGGTGATTTCTTTGAAAGATCACACTTCTAAAGCTAAGAATTCATGCAACAACAACCACAACAAAAGGTAGATCGATTTAAAGATTATTTATGAATGTTGTTCTCTAATTGGATGACCAGAACCATGGGAAATGCATAAAGTACTTAAGATCAGTGCAATATCTCTGGGCCAGGAGTCAAGAACACAACAAATTGAAATGTAAGGTAAATTTAATCCTAAACATCTATGATCTATGTGATATTTCTTTGTAATTCACAAATTAATACTCAGAACTTATCACTACTTATTAGATCCACTACACAAGTATACAAATTCATGATTTAACCAAAGTATTTTAACCGATCCATTGAATCAAATCCTAAATTAAAGCATACATCAAAGCAAAGTGACAATGAAGATTAATGAAATGATCCTTGATTGTATTTTCATAATAATTTAGATACAAATTATAGCTAAGGAGATGATAAACTCGAAGGATTTGCACTATTGTTTAGGTATGTTCAGGAACCATACAATTGACAAAATTTACTCCCTAGACTCAAAACTTAAGATACAAACTTCAAATATGTTCTCTCTATGTTAACCATTTGCATAATTCGGATCCAAAATTGAACAAGAGACTCATACTAATGGCCCTGAATTCCCTTTTATGAGAACAAGGGAGAAAAACAAGCCTCAGGCCAAAAGTACACATGTCACATTCTAATTAGACTGCTACAACATATATTCCCTTTGCAGTTACATTTACACTTTCAATTGGATGGAACACACATGAGACAAATATTATTCATTCATTAAAGAAAAATAGAACCGCCTTCCAAAAGATATTTTTTGGAAAGGAATAACCTTCTAACCATTGTAGCATATTCATTCCATTGAGCAAAATCAAAAAAAGTGAAAAGGTGGAAAAAGTGAACAAACATCCAAGTCAACATCAACATCAATCCAAGTCATCACTAGTCAGCACCCATTTGTTATACCTTGAATCAGGAGAAACATATCTATATGCATTGTAATCTATGAGGCTAGACTTGTACTATACTTGACCAAGTATATCTATTCTCCATCCCTATATTCACAAATCCAATTCATCAATAAATATTCTCTTCCACTACTCATATATTCAACATTTGATGGCCAATTGAAATCAATGAATTCATCCATCTTCTTTCTATATGGAGAGTACTTTTTCATTACTGAATTGGATTCTTTATCAAAATCCTCTAGAAAGCTAATGATGAAAGATAATTTCTCCAAAGCATCTTTCAGTATATCAATGTCAAACTTCTCACAAATAAGAGTTGCTTGAGAAACAATTTTAGTGTCCACCTAGTTCCTCCAAATTTGTAGGGGTTATACCTCATCATAGATATGCTAAATATCAGGAAACAATGCCAAATATGCCTCATCAAACTTGGTATTCAATTCTCTTATTCTCTGCTATAATGGGGCAACATACCCTTGAAACTTTTATTCCTTAACATCACTAACAAATTTATAAGTTGGGACCATGCTTGGATATCTATCCTCCTACTGCCTAGCCCCAATTACCATGAATATCAAATTCTCAGCCCTAGGAATCCATTTATCTAGGATTGGGGTAGCGAATTCCTTATCCCTCTAAGATAACATTATCGCTCACAAAATCAAAGAATAATTTGCATGAATTCTATTTAATTTACCTTGAATCTTTTTATTTAGATGCTTTAGAACAATATGAACAATCTTGGAATTGTTCTCATACATTGTGTCTTGGCTTGTTCAAGCAATTTTATATATACCTCAATTTTCTAAAGTAATTCTTCCTTAGTGGGCTAAGTTGGTGGAGTTGCACCTAATGTGCATGGCTCCTCTATTGCAAGCGGCACTTGACCCATATTGCAGGGTACAATTGAAAGTGATTGATTAGATGGAGGTGACTGAGGATGAGTCATATGAGAAGTAGGAGCAACATGGCTTGAGCTAGCTCATCCTTGAGACCTTAATGTTTCCCTTTGTTGTTTCCATAATGCTAGCTCTATTTCGAGTTCAACAACCCTTTGTTGACTCTTATTATATTTATCAGTAAGCTCATTATACTTTCTTCTATGTATGTCCTATCTTTAGTAAGGCTCTCAACTATTTCTTTTGTGAACTTAGCAACATTTATGGTCATGTCAACTCCTTCCAATGCTATAATATCATCAACTCTTTTTATAATCAGTTGCCCACTGAAGTCAGCTAGTTCTGCAAATTTGGGATTCCTAGAACCAAGAGACAATGACCATATTGCTAGAGCATCCCACTCTTGACTAAAAGCACACCCTTGAAGTGCCAATTTGGCCTCTTCTTCAGTTTGGAATAGAGGCTTTTTAGCTCTCCTTATAGTGTCAAGTACCACTACATAAACAATATCCCATTTAGGCAATAGTAAAACACCACTCTTTTGCACAAGTGCCCTTCCTTCCTCAGCTGTGATACTTTGAAATTTTTTCTTCATTTCCTTCCTCACATTAGCTTGGATAATGTTTTAAGGTAATTTTAGATGTAATTTTCTCTCATTGGAAACCATATCTACATACTTTGAATATTTTTCTCTGCATACAAAATCCCTGAATGTTGCTATTTCAATAGTCATCCTCCATGAATTCCCTGCAATCCTCCCATCTCATTTCATCAATATTACTCAAGCCACTTAGTTCTTCCTTTCCTAACCTTAGGATGCTTCCTCCAGAGCTTTATGTGGGTTCCCTTGGGGGAGAAGGCATTCCCTACTACATATCATTAGGTGTTATCAAAATGGCATCTTCATCAGTATCAAGGTAATCAAGTACCCCACTCACCTCAACCCTTTGTCTTTTAATTGGTGGCTACTCTAATGGAGGAGAACCTCTTGGAGGGGAGTCAACATCAACTATAATAGGTGAAGGCTATCTAGGAACTAATGTCTTAGGAGAAATTTCTGCTGATCCCTCAGATGTGGTAGGGGTTGGAAAATTTTGTCGTTTCTTTACTTTCTCTTTGCTCCTAGAATATGCTCAGATCTTCTTACGTGGTTGGTAAGAAGGCCTTTCCTCAAATACTATTGTGGGATCCTCTTCAACCACCTTTGATTTCCCTTTATTTGTAATAGTTCTTTCCTCTCTTAGCACACCAACAACATTTTCAAAGTTTTCCAAAACATGCATTACCCTGTTCCATTCCCCTTGAATTTTGGGCAGAGGATCATAGTTAGGATTTGATTTCCTAAAATTTTCCACCATC
>VDFB02121572.1:24935-49391 GCA_007258455.2 Sequoia sempervirens | reverse complement strand
AAGCGGGTTTTACAGGGACCTGAAACCTCAAAGTTTACAGAACAGAGGAGAGGACTAAGAAGTCCAACAACAAAAACCAGCTGCCCAAGAAAAGATCAGCAACAACCACCCGAACTAAACCAAAAAGGATGAAACAGAGGACACAGAAACCCCAGCCATTACTTCAGAATCTTGAGGATAGACTTTGTCTCCTCCTCCAACTTCTGCATATCATTGACACCCTTTTTAAAAGTTTGGATCATACTAGAAGTAGGGGGGACCTTGCACTTCAGGTTGGCTCTAGTTCTTTTGGAGATGCCCGCGTCCGTGTCCTGGCTTTTGTCCTTTGTTTCTTCCAGGTCCATCACCAAAGATCCCTGCTGGGTTTTGTCGAGCTTCTCACCCATTGCATTAATGATAATGGCATTATGTCTAGCCATTCTATTGTTTTGCTCAGCGACGGTCTTGATGGTGTTCATTATATAATCAACCTTGGAATCAATGTCTCTATTAATCTTACCTTGGACCCCCCTGTTCACATCTTTCTTTTCAATCTCAGCAATTTTAGCAACCAGATCTTCGATTTTTCTTTGAAGGGCCTAGTTTTTTATTCTCAGCTCATTGATTTAAGTGAAAGTCCAATCCAGGAGTTTGGAGTGGGACTCAGAATTGGCTTTGGCAAGGTTCAAAAAATCTAGAGAGGGCTCTTCAATAGTATTAGGAACAATTTTCTTAGTATGAGGATTAACAGGGGAGTCATCTTTAGCATGTTTGTCCGATAGAGGTTTAGAATTAGCCACAGTTTAATAGGCTTTGGACTCCTTTGAATCAGAGGATTCTTCAGAATAGGCAACAAGATTTTTAGCCTAGGGTTTCTTATGAATGGGGCTATTCAAAAGGGAGGGGCTATCAAGCTCAAGGTCAGCAAGGGCTTTACCAGAAAGGGGAGTGGGGTTTTTTTTTCCAGAAGGGCCAGCATGCAAGCTAAGGGCTTTTCTAGCTGAAATAGGGTTAGGAAGATACTCCGAGCCACTGGGCTCCGTATCGTCACTCTCAGAGTTGGGAGTGGTATCTAGAATAGTGGGGGCAGGCATGTTTTGGAAATGCTCGACAATCAATCTTATTAACCCCGTATGCAAGATAAGAAATCTATTGGGGTTTTTCTTATTATCCTCCAAGCTTTTCTTCAAAGAACAGAAAAGATAGTAGGGAAGAGATATCCTAACCTTGTGGCAGAAGTGGTTGAGAAGAGAAAAGTGGTAGCCATAAACTCTAGTAAAGCGCCCATCCACCATGATGTACTCCATGATGACCCACAAAAATTTCCTCCAAATGGTTTTTATAGAATCAACATCAAAGTAGCTACTAGCAATTTTGATCAGGCTTAACCTTTCTTTGTCTTTTTAGGAAATCTAATCACGGCTTCATCAGAAAAAGCCCTGTCCCTGAAAAAATTCTTCCCATCAGTAGATAAGCTCGTAACTTTTGCGATTAAATTTTTGCTAAGCTCAACATTCCTGCCAAATAGGGTCAAATTGTCATTATTCCAGTTTTTAACAAAGAGGTCCGTAGCCTCCTAGCTAGAGCCATGGAGCTTCTCCAGGAAAGGAAGCAACCCTCCACTTTTAACTTTTTCCCAGGCCTTGACATTTTTCATGTGAGTTTCATAGCTGTCCGACTCAATACGCTTTCTGTCTCCTCCCATCTCAGCAGACAGTGGGGTAGACCCAAACGAAAGCTTTACTAAAATTGGCCCCACCACAACTTAGCACCCACAAAGCGTGCGAGCCTTTCTTGCAAATTAAGCCGCCAGGATCGGTCCCATACAATCTAATGATTGTGATGTGAAAGGTCTTATCTATCTTCATTAAAGGGATAACACATCGCTTTTCCATGTGATTTATCATAATTTAATAGGGCGCAAACATTAGAGTTTAGATCATTTGTATTAAGCCAAGTACGCACATCTTTACTCTTAACTCCTTCGTTAGCGAAAAAATCCGCTACAACATTGGCTTCTCTGTAAGCATGTGATATTTTAACTTTATCAAATTTAGCCAAAGTTAACTTGACTTCCTCAATCCAAGACTTGATGGTCCACAAAGGGGGAGACTTGTCCTTAAGGCAGTCAATTATGTTTTTGGAGTCTCCTTCAAGCCACAGATGTTTAATGTTAAGACTTTGGGCTAAATTTATGATGTGAAAAGCTCCAACAGCCTCCACCAAATGATTAGTTTGGGAGCCGAGAGGAGAAGTCGTTGCTCCAATGAAATTGCCAAAGGAGTCCCTTATGACTCCACCGCAGCCCGTCGCCCCCGGATTACCTTTTTCCGCACCATCAAAGTTAGCTTTGATCCAACCGTTTGGAGGAAAAGACCAGCAAACACCCTCTCTGTCCTTCTTGGCTATCAAAGAGGTTCTAGATGGGACAAGATTTATGTTCCACTCCTTAGCAACAGTAAGGTCATAGACCGAGTGCTCCGTTTTCAAGGACATGCTGTCCTTCTGAGTCACAACATTGAAATTTTCCTTCAGAAATCTGACAATTTGATCACAGACAATATCCTCAGAGGCTTCTTTACCTCTATAAATTCTATTGTTGCGTTCCTTCCAGAAGCCCCAAGCAACATGAGGGAATGTTAAATCCCAAAAAGATCTAAGCATAGGATTTCTTGTCAGAGCTTTCCATTGGGAGAAGAAGTCTTCAATGGACGAAGGGAAGACCCAAGGGAGGTGCCATAACCTGATGATTTTTCCCCAGATAGAAGTAGCAAAAGAACAATGAAGAAATAAGTGACGCACAGATTCAGCCTCCATCTTACAAAGAAAGCATCTATTAGGAATTTGAAATCTATGTTTACACAGGTTATCAATCATAAGCACTTTGTTTTGGAGAAGGATCCAAAAAAATATATTGATTTTAGGTATCAAAAGTTTAAACCAGGCTTTAGACCAGAAGGGAGGACAATCCAGAGAAGAAGTGATCCTGGAAAAAGTAGAAGACACAAAAAAATTGCTAGAGGGATCATCAACCCAAACCATGCGGTCATTCAGCTGCTTCGAATTAAGTCTAATAGCCATAAGAGAAGACTGGATAGGAGCCAAAGCATGACTTACACTGCACAAGTCCACCCACTTACCATTCACTCTGTAATCTTTCACATAATTTCTAAACCGTTCCTTGCAGGTCTCAGCCCATTCGCTGAAGGAGTTGATTTTTATAATGGGTTCCTTTAAAAGCCATTTATCCTCCCAAAATCTAGTATGATGACCATTTCTAACTTTCCAACCAATAGCTTCATCCACTATCTTTTTTCCATTGATTATATTATTCCAGCATGTTGACCCTCTGGGAAGAAGGTGGAGGTCCTTCTTAATTATGGAAGAGAAGTTGTTTTCTAAGTATTTGCTAGCCGGGATATCAATCCACTCCCCAGAAGAAGAGGAGATTCTCCAAATTTGTTTAGCAAAGAGAATTTTGTTAACTGTTCTAATTCTTCTTAAACCAAGTCCTCCGGCCTTTTTAGGTTTGCAAACCAGATTCCAACCAATTAAGGGAAGTCATTTTTTTCCTCAACACCCGACCATAGAAATATTTTTTGGATTTTTTCAATGGCATCAACAAATTTGGCTGGAATCTTAAAAAGACTAAGGGCATAGATAGGAAAATTTTGGAGAGAGGCTTTGAGAAGCTGAAGTTTTCCAGCTTGACTTAGCATGGCTCCTTTCCAGCCCACTAGCTTTTTACTGAATCTTTCAACCAATGAGAGCCAGAATGACTCCAGAGGTTTCAAACTTAAGGGAAGACCAATGTAGGTGGAAAGAAAGGAATCCACTTTGCAACCCAGAATTCTAGCGATTTTAGCCTGTTTATGATCTGGAGTGTTGAAGAAGAACAACGAGCTTTTTTTATTATTGATTAGCTGTCCAAAAACTATCCCATACTTGTCTAGCAATTTTTTAATGGTTTTACCTTCAGCCACCATGGCTTTACCCATAAGCATAGTGTCATCAATGAATTGTTGATGGGAACACACCAGATTGCCTGAAGAAGGTTTAAGACCAGAAAGAAATTTGAAGTCAACCAATTTTTTTAGGTTCCTGCCTAGACTTTTAGCCATAATAGTGAATAAAATAGGAGAGATAGGATCACCCTGCCTTAGACCTCTAGTGCTCTAGAAAAAGGAGGAGGGGGCTCCATTGACCATAATCGATATGGACGTCATGGAAATAATTTGTTCAACCATTTGGATAACCCTGTTACAAAAACCAAAAGCCTTTAAAATTTTAAGTAAGAAAGTCTAGTCAACTCTATCATAATCTTTTGAAATATCGAGCTTTAATAAAAATCCTTCAGTCTTCGACTCAACAAGGGAGTGAATATTCTCATGAACAGTAACAATAGAGTCAAGAATTTGTCTACTAGGGACAAAGCCGTTCTGTTGAGGAGAAATCAAGGAAGGAAAAAGAGTTAAGAATCTTGAGGTTAAGACCTTGGATATGATTTTATATAAGGAATTACAGAGGCCTATAGGCCTAAAAGCCTCAAAATTATTATCTTCGGGTTTCTTGGGAATAAGAACCAAGAAGGTAGCATTTAATTCTTTTAGAAGATTTCTGGAGCCAAAAAATTCTTTGACAGCATTTACCACATCTTCTTCAACAATCTCCCAAAGTCATTGAAAGAAAAATAAAGGGAAACCATTAGGCCCTGGAGCTTTACTCCCGCCGAGGGACAATCATTTTGTTATGAAGGCTAACACATTACTATTGTTGAGCATTCTTATACAAAACCTTTAATAACTCTCAAACAAATGCATTTGGCTTAATTCCTTCCTACCAATCAAAAGCATTAGATTTTCCTTCAACAAATTTTGCTCCAATGTTTGTAATATTATAATATTTAAAGTTGATATTAGGAAAGCAGACAATTTCCATGCATTGTCATCGAATTGTTAGAATAATAAACAAACGACAAAATTATAATTAGAGGACAGTTATATCTAATTCAGTGTTTGACAATTTTATTCCTTCATGTATAAATATTTATTGCCTCCTCTTTAATCAATACAAATAATTTTTGATGCCTGTAAATGATCTGTAGATCATCGTTTGTTCTGTTTTGTTTGTAAACATTGATACCTTCAATTGGTATGAGAGCAAGGGTAAGAGGAAACTGTGTCAACAGAAAAGAACCAAAAGAATTCGTTGAAATCCGTTGCAAGGGATTGTGTATGTCACTTATTCATAGGCTATGTATATCGCTTATGTATAGACTGTGCAATCATATGTATTGATTGTGCAATCCTTGTCTAGACTGTGTATAGTATGTAATCCTCTGTATAGGCTGTGCAATTAGTTAGCACGAATATGGCTAGTGATCTCAGATAATACTGTTTGTAAATGCTATGCTGTAACTTGTATCTCTGCCAGTTCAAAGATTATGTAAAAGGTTGTTATTCTATCTATAATACAAAAAGAAGTTGTTTGGAAAAGATGTTTTCCAGTCATAAAGAAGGATCAGAAGATCCTTATATCCTCCAATAAAGATTGAAGGAGGCCACAGATCACAGCAAGGAGAATTAGTTATTAAAGAGACGCTTCCTGCATAGATCGGTTGAGATTTAACCATAGTGAAGAGGTGCCAGTCGTTGAGAAGCCACAACCATAGTGCATGAGCCAACAAAAGCAGAGATTTTACCATAGCGCAGAGCGAAACAGTAAGGAAAATTTAAAACAGTAAGGGGTGTTGCAATAGGGGGGAAGACCCAGTATCCGCTAGGGATAACTTCGCACAACTGTAGAATTCAAACCATACATCAAATCAAAAAAAAAATTTATGGGTTTTTTTCGCTCACGAGTTAAGTGCTTATAACTAAGGTTTTGGCTTCTGGGCAATTCGATCGAGTGTGGGAGCGTTGGATATGTGCGCAGGTCAAAAAGTCACCTTTTAGAGGTGCCGTCTGTTTGCTGCCACCTAATGTCCCAGCATCCGCCCGCTATAATTTCAATCAATTATAGCTGTTTTAGCACTTAAAATCCACTCAAATCATTCACTTTAGCACTTAATGAGCAGCTATTGGTGTTTTTGTAATTAGTTATTCAATAAAATAAAGTTTTTTAATGGATCAAAGTGAATTTTTTTTTGGGGGATTAAGTGAGCATGGAGGTGGCGATAATTCAATGGGGGGTGGTAATTGGGTCCTTTCCCCTATTTTTTTTTTTTAATTTGTAAAGGGAAGTGTGTGTTGTTGAAATTTTGTAAGGGGATTACATTGCAAATATAATTCGTTGAGATGCCAAATATTATCGGTTCATCCGGTTTGTTGATTTTTATTTTGAAGTACACAATGCAAACTTTGTTGAAATCTAATGGTTTATGGAATATTGTTAGTAAGGTATGAAGTATCCAAGATGATGCACTAACTAATCAACAAAAAGCAGAATTTGTGAAAAATGAACAAAGGATAATGAAGCTTTATTTTTAATTCAAGGTGAAATAAGCCAGTCAATCTATCCAAGGATTTGTGGTGTTACTCATTCAAAACAAGTTTGGAATATTAGATTGTAAATGCATATTAAGGTGCTCACACAACAAAATTGCAAACATTAAGGAAAAGTTTTGAAAACATTAAAATGAGTCAAAATGAATCTATTAATGAATTTCTTGTACTAAAGTTGAAGGGATGATAAATCAAATAAGAATTTAGGAGATGATGTAAGTACTGAGCATGTGATTGAGAAATTTTTTAAAAGTTTTCCTTCCAAAATTGACAATGTTGTTTTTACTATAGAAATTTCAAAAGATCTTGCATCCATGGAAATTGATGAATTAAGTGGCATTTTATTAATAGTAGAAGAAAGAATGAAAAGTAGTGAAGAATATTTAGAACAAGAATTTGCATTTAAGGCAAACATAAGAGGAAAAATACATAAGTTTTTTAAGGGAAATGACAATCATTCCAAAATTGATCATAGAGGTGAATCTAGTAATAATTACAGGGGCAAGGGCTATGATCATGGATGAGTTTCCAGTTTTTCAGGAAGAAGTACTGATTTCAGAGGTAGAAGTAGAGATATTGGTAGAGACAAAAGGTATGTTCAATGTTTCCATTGTGACAAATTTTTCCATTATGAGTTTGAATGTTGGCACAAACAATCTACTCATAGTACTTTAGAAAATAAACAAAAATTGTTTCTTTCATGCTTGAATACAAGTTGTAATGAAGAAATTTTATGGTATATTGACTTTGGTTGTTCCTCCCACATGACGTCTAATGAAAATATATTTATTAATTTGGATGAAAAGCATAATAGTAGTGTTTTTTTGGGGGATAATCAATGAAAATTGTAAAAATAAGCATATTTCTGATACTTTTCTAGTTCCGACTCTAAAAAATAATTTTTTATCAGTTGGTCAAATGCTCGAACATTATTATCAATTTTTTTTGATAGGAATGAATGTGTTATTAAGGATAAGTCACAAAAATATGTAGTGGTTGTACGAGCACAACTGATAGGTGATTCTATGTCTCTTCTTCATTTTTCTTCAAGAAAACAAGTTATGAGTACTATAGAGGCGCATGATAGTCAGTTGTGGCATCAAAGGTATGGACATCTCAATTTTGGTGGTTTACTTTTTCTTGAAAATAAATAAATGGTTGAAGGATTGCCATTTCTTAAGAATACTCAAGACATATGTGAAGAGTGTCTGTTTGGAAAATAACATAGAAATAATTTTTTGATTGGTTTGTCATGAAGGACAAGAAAACCACTTGAAGTCATTCATACTGATTTCTGTGGTCCTATGGAAAATTTCCCACTAAATAAATCCAAGTATTTTCTCACTTTCATTGATGATTTTTCTTGTAAAACGTGGATCTACTATTTGGTTGATAATTCAATTTTTTTTTATAAGTTTGTTGGGTTTAAAAAATTATTTAAAATACAAAGTGGTGAATTCATTAAGGTTATTAGACTAGATAATGGGGGAGAGTATAAGTCCAATTTATTTTTATTTTTTTGTAGAGAACATAGGATTCAAAGATAATTTACCACCTCCTACACTCCACAACAAAATGGAGTTGCTGAAAAAAAAATAGAATTATAGTTGAAATGGCAAGAAGCATGATGAAAGAAAAACATCTAGATAAATCCTTTTGGGAAGAGGTAGTCACTACTGTAGTTTATTTTTTGAATAGGAGTCCCACAAAACCAATTCATGAAATGACTCCTAAACAAACTCTGTTTGTTTTTATGTCATCTATTGCTCATCTAAAGATGTTTGGTTGTGTTGCTTATGTCCATATTCCTAAAGAAAAATGAACAAAATAGGATGAAAAAAGTATCAAATACATTTTATTGGTTATGGTTCAAAAAATAAAGCTTATAGATTATATGATCCTATTGCTAAGAAGTTAAGCATAAGTAGAGATGTCATATTTGATGAACGATCATACTATATTTCTAATAAAAAGGTTTAGATTATTGAGATTGATTTCAAGAACTCTAATACTCATATGAATGATGTAGGTGAAGAGGAATCTCATGTACATGTGTTTGATGAATTAGAAGTCATTGATAATGTAAAAACCTCATCCTCCAATATAGAGAGTAGGATGTATCAAAAATATCAACAAAGAACTGAGAAAAGTCATCCCCCATAACACATGTTAGATACTAATTTTGATCAAATGCCTACAAGATCTCACATACAAGTAAATTATGCTCTAATGAATTGTGTTATGAAAAATGGTGAACCAACAGATTTTATAGAAGTTGGTGCAAAGGAAGAGTGGGTTGCAACAATGCAAATTAAAATGATGTACATTGAGTGAAATGACACTTGGGAGTTGGTTGAATTTCCCCTAGTAAGGCTATTGTTTGTACAAAGTGGCTTTATAAAAATAAATATGAATCTAATGGGACTATTGATAAATATAGGGCTAGACTGGTTGCTAAAGGATACTCTCAACATGAAGGTATTGACTATACTAAAAATTTTTCTCCTATAGCCAAGATGGATACTATTAGATTAGTCTTGTCCTTAGCTACTCACAATGGATGGAATGTTTATCAAATTGATGTTAAAATTTATTTTTTGAATGGTTATATTGATGAGGAATTTTATGTTTCTCAGCCTCAAGTTTTTTAAGTTTCTTCATAAGAACATCTTGTTTACAGGTTGAATAAGGATTTATATGGTCTCGAGCAGGAACCTCAAGCATGGTATTCCAAAATTGATTCTTATATTTAGCAGAAAGGTTTTGTAAATAGCAGAAAGGTTTTGTAAATAGTTAGGGTATGTGCAAGAATAGAATATGTAGAAAATTGATTGTAGTTTCTAAAGTACTAGGTTTTTTTTTTTTTTTTAAATCTATTTCGTGAAAATTTGAAATTTCAATGTAGTAGTACTTAAATTTCAAGGAAAAAATAAGAAGTAGGTGTTTGTCTGACCACCCTAACCACAATAAAAAGATAATGTTTTTTTATAATATTTTTGATATAAGTAGAGGAATCATGTCTCGAGTGATGCATTTTTTTTTGTAATTTTTTCCCAACTAAATAATTAATTATGAATTTTTTATTACAACTTTTAAAAAATATAAAAAAATTGTATGTCTGACCACCTTAACTTGGTCAAAAATTCATGATATTCATTTTTTTTTAATCCTATAATATGCAAAGCATAGAATGTGACACATGTTTCAGATCAAAAAAATGTGATACCGTTTGAAAGCTCTATAGATGTTTTTCAATCATCCTATCAATCAGGACTTTAGTCGTAATTCAAATAGAAAATGAATAATAATTATATATTAAATTCAAGGTAAAACATAATTTATATTGGTGGAAAGCTGAGAATCTCCTTTAAAAACCCTTTTTGTTTCATCAATTTTGGGTCAAAAAAAAGTTGTCAACCACATACCTTACACATACCCATCATATCACCATTTTTTGGCCCATCATGATCCTGCACATACCCGTTAATCTAATCCTAATATTTATATTCAAAATTATGGTGAGGATATTCTATTTTTTGTTCTATATGTGGATGATCTCATATACACTGGGAATAATTTATCTTTGTTTCTTGAATTTAGAGCAACTATGGTTTCAGAATTTGAAATGACTGAACTAGGACAAGGGTGCTATCATAATAGTGGTTTACAATTCCTAAGAGGAATGAATTTTAGCTGAAATCACATATTTTTAGAAAATATAATGATTTATGCCTTAAAAAGTTCCATTTTAAGGATTCCAATTGGAGAGGGTTTGATCAAATCACCTTAGATCAAACCCCCTTGGATAGAACCTCGCTAGTTTTAAACCATACCTATAAATGCGTCTCCTTTACACCTATCAAAATGCTGATAAAAAATCACTTTTGATTTAGATTTTTGGGGATCAAATGAATTCATTTAAAATTTATTTCAAATGATTATGGTATTCCTCAGAACAAGCTATCCAATGAATATAATTTTAATATGTTTTGGTTTTGTTATGTATTTGTTTTTAAGTTTTATTAAACATAGGTTTTCATGAAAATGAATTTCTTTGTTGTTCTTCACATGTGGAAAATGAAGATTATCAAAAAAAATTAGAAAATATAAGTGCACCAGATATTGAAGTCCTTGATCCAACAAAAAAATAAAATAAAATTTTGACATATACAAAAAAAAGTTATCGTTGCTCTGATTAGCATCATTATACGAATTGTAATTAGTTTGACTTTGAAACTTGATTAAGGAAAAATATTCAATAAGAAACTATCTAACAAGTGGAAGCACTAGATATTAGGAGTTAAAAATCTAAATTTGAAAGAATTAGAATTTTATCCTTCATGGAAAAAAGTTATACGGTAATGCGTCACTTTTTAAAATGTTATTTTCTAAAAAAATCTATTTTTAAGTGGGAGATGGAAAGAAGTGCAATTTGATTCCAAAATTTTTGAAAAAATATTTTTAGAATCCACAAACAAAATTTGATGAGACTCTAGTTCGCACCATCTCCAAATTCCTCACAGTTTAGCCGCTATAGGTGTTCGAATGTGAAGATTTAGTTAAAAATAATAATTTCAATGTCCAGCTTGGCCAAAAATTGTAAACCACTATTATGGGATCACCCACAAATGCATTATTTTCTTGGTCTTGAAGTTTGAAAGCATAAAGATGGTATATTTTTGTTTGAAAAAAAGTATGTTTTAGATATTCTTCAGCGATTTCATATGAAATATTGCAATCTTGTAGCCACACCTATGGAGGTTGGTGTTAAGTTGTCTAATTCAGATGATTCCCCTTTTATAAATCCCACTATTTATAGATAGTTGAAAGTTTGCTTTATTTGACCACTACTAGACTAGATATTGCATACATTGTAAGCTTGGTCTCTAGGTTCATCCACACCCAAGGAGACACATTGGGGGGTAGCTAAAATGATTCTCTAGTATATTCAAGGAACAATGCATTATGGTATCTATTTTCAACATTTGAAGAAGAGTATGTTGGTTGGGCATACTAATTCTGATTGGGCAGGCTCTATAGATGATTGAAGAAGTCTACTTCTAGTTATACATTTAGTCTTGGTTCTATTATCATTTCTTGGTCATCTAAGAAGCAACCTACGATATCTATTTCCATTGCAGAGGCTATAGCCAAACCTACTACTTGTGTTGCTTGTTAGGTTGTTTGGTTGAGAAGAATGTTACAAGATATTCAACATCTTCAAGATGGTCCCATAGTGTTATATTGTGACAATCAAAGTACTATTTAGATGAGTAAAAATCTGACGTTCCATGGTATGAAAAAGCATATTGATATCCAACACCACTACATTTGTGAGTTGGTCCAACAAGGCATGGTTGTATTTATATATTTCTCAACTACAACATAAATGGCTGAAATATTCACATAGCTCTTTCTCGAGATCATTTTTAGATACTTCAACATTTACTTGGTGTTATTCCCAATGTTCATTATAGGGGAGAATTGGGATAAAAAATTGTTGTTGTTTGTTGTTTTCTCACTATGTTTATTATGGGGGAAAATGTTAGAATAATAAACATATGATAATTATAATTAGAGGATAGTTATATCTAATTAGGTGTTTGACAGTTTTATTCCTTCATGTATAAATATTTCTTGCCTCCTCTTTAATCAATACAAGGAATTTTTGATATTTGTATATGATCTGTAGATAATCATTTGTACTATTTTGTTTGTAAACATTGATGCCTTCACACATAAAATATTTTGAGGCCCTATTGCTAGTACCACGTTGGAAAAAATCTTGAGGCCTTATTGCCACTATCACTTGATTTGAGAATATATTTAGTACAATGTGATGGAATTAAAAATTAGAAACATAACTCTAACAACACAAGAAATAATATTTCACTTAAAGAAATCATACTTGATCATTCATGTAAATGTTTATTTATACAAGGTTATGGGTATGTGCAAGATCATGATGGGCCAAAAAGTGGCGATATGATGGGTATGTGTAGGGTATGTGGCTGATGACCTTTTTTTACCCAAAATTGATGAAATGAAAAGGGTTTTTGAAAGAGATTCTCAACTTTCCAGCAATATAAATTATTCTTTACTTTGAATTTAATAAATAATTATTATTCATTTTCTATTTGAATTACGAGTAAAGTCCTGATTGATAGGTTGACTGAAAAACATCTATAGCTTTCAAATGGTTTCACATTTTTTGAATCTTAAAAATGTGTCACATTTTATGCTTTGCATACTATAGGATTAAAAAAAAGAATTGAATTTCATGAGGTTTTGAAAAAGTTAAGGTGGTTAGACGTACGAGTTTTTATATTTTTTAAAAGTTGTAATAAAAAATCATAATTAATTATTTACATGGAAAAAAATTACAACAAAAATATACATCACATTAGGACATGAGTCTTCTACTTATATCTAAAATATTATAAAAATTTAAATTATCATTTTATTGTGGTTAGGGTGGTCAAGCGGACACCCTACTTCTTTTTCCACAGGGGGAATTTAAATTACTCTTTGCATTAAATTTCAAATTTTCCCAAATAGTTTTTCTTTTTAAATAAACCTATTAGTTTAGAAAATACATTCAATTTTCTAAAAATTCTATTCTTACATATTTTTGAAATAATATAGATAACTTATTCAAATTTTTACATCAAGTTGTCTAATTATGATTTTTCTAAATTTTTTGCCACTTAAGGGCCTATTTTTTCCATGATGATCCTGCACATACCCTTATATAAAACTTAATCATACTAATAGAACATAACCGTCTATTAATGGAAATTGATTGGTATCAATGTTCATTATCCTACATTCTCCCCCATAGTAAACATTGGAAAAAAGTGGTCATTAGTCGACATTTTCTCCTCCATAATAAAAATTTTGAGGAATAAAAAATCCAAAAGACGTGTTGCAACATTCTAGCCATCTCTCAAAAGTATGGTGAATCTACATTCTCAAATCATCAATGTATTCACTCTGCAATCAAGGATGACCAAACTATAGTTGACCATTATGAATTGTTTTTTTGGTGCTCATGCTAAACTATGACCATACATAGCTCTCTTGAACCATCAACAATGTCTTGCAACTTTAATCTTGGGACCTGTCACATAATCTGGAACCATAAACTTGCAACTTTCTTGATGTCTTACAAGAAAATATCTATTACTCTTTTCAAACTACCAATCCTTTCTTGACTACTCTCATCTTTGATAAATGGATATTGATATTTGTAAAAAAAATTTGAATAATGGTATTTTGTGTCTAAGTTTAGGTATATATTTTCTCCTTCAGCAGTTTGTTTCAGTATTTAGGGTTTTGTACCAAAGATTGCAATCTAAATTTTAGTTTCTTCAATCACCACAAGAATGATAAGAAATTTAATCAAATACTTGTATTGTAATTCTAGCAGTTGATCATGGACAAAGCAAACAAAACTATTCAAGAAAAGAATACATTGACAAAATTTTGTTAGAATAAAGCAGACAATTTCTCCCATTAATTTGCATGATGAATAAAAACTACAAAGTTTTTGTAACTACATAAATTAGAAAACAATTAGGCTTTTTCGTTTGTATGTGTTTTCTTTCTATATCTATTATTAGATAATATTCCTCCGGGATAATCTATGAACTCTATAAAACAGAGGCATATGTAATCAGTTTATTATTAGATTTAATAAAATTGTAGCTTTCTCTACATATTGTAGAGTTTTCGCCAGTCTCTATTTTATTTTCAATTTCAATTGTATAATCGAGGAAGCTACAAAGAAAAATCTTGTACTTGGTAAGAACTTCACTATCAATGTCACACATATATCATAGAGTCACTTTTTTGGGGCTGGTAAAGGGATATGTTTTGAATTTCACAAGAAAAAACTAGTGGAATTTTGGTATCAGCTATTATAGTTGATCCTGGTAAGATAAATCTTTATACAATAATTCTTTATTGTTTCTCCAACTATTTAGAGTGGAAGGGAATAGCTTTATTTTTTATCATATCGTAATTAAATTAAATGTTTTTTAAAAAAGATTATATTTATGTTAATATTTTCATGAATTCTAGAAAAAATAGTGCAAGTGATATTTATAATACTTATGTGATGATCTACAAATTTTATTGGACTGTAACAGTAGGAAAAAATAGAGAAATAAACAAAAATAGACATTTTTTTTTTCTATTGATCAAATGAAACACTACACTGATTGATTGAGCTTCGTCTCTTTCATAATCACACCATTACATTCATACAAAACACCATTTCATTCTCATTACATCTATGAGACATTACAAAGACTTTATGAGCATTTTCTCATTCAAACATACTAACATGAGGGAAATTCTACTCCTTGACAAACATTACATCCCCTTATAGCTCTGTCGAGCTGGACTCATTTGAGAGTGCAAAACTATTCAAGATCATACAATATATATAATACTAAGCATATATGAGAGATAGAGAAAAAATGTAAAATAATATATTTTAAACTACCCACAAAATGTGTGAAGCCTATGAGGAGTCAATATGAAGTACTTTAAGATCTTTTCAAATCTTCAAAATATTTCTTCTTAATTTATCTTCAATGGGCGGGTGTATGAAAATGGGTAGCCAATTTGTCGCCAAATTTTTTAAAATATTTTGAAAACTTATAATGCGAGCGTGTTATAACGCTCTCATGTTATGGCTTGGTGTGCCAAGCTTGAGGCTCGGCCACAAAAATCTCATAACATGAGTGCGTTATAATGCACTTGTGTTATGACCTATTAAAAGAAAACAAATAGCAAATCAAATTCATTCTTGCATTTCGACAGTGTTTTTTCTCTTGCCCATGGCCAAAACCCCCATTTTTCGTGCTTGCATTCTAGGAGGAGGTATTTTATAAAATTCTTCATCAACGGTTGTTGTTTCAACGTGAGGATGCAACCACATCAACAAGGAGGTGTGAGAGGTAAGGATTGTTTTTTTTTTTTAAATTTGTTAGTTTTAGGTTGTTTTTAATATTTATTTTTTGAATTTGTAGGAGATGTTAATCAACCTGCAAACCCTCCTCAAAATCATGAAGAAGCACAACAATAGCAAGAGGAACAAAATCCTGAACAAGCACAACAACAATAACAACAACAAAATCCTCAAGTTAATCAACCACAACCTCAATCTCCTCCACCAATCCCTCAACATCCTCCTGGAACTTAGAGAAACTTAATGAGTGAAATTGAGAACAATAAAAAATAAATTGAGGATTTAATCAGGAAGTTGAATGATCCAAATCATTCAACCATGGAAAGAATGATCCTAGGAAATTCATTGAAAGAAATGTTTAAACATGTAGATTCAATCAAGAAACAATTAACTAGTTTATAGGATAGGAGGCAGGTGGCTAGGGCTTATTACCAAGATAAATTATCATATAAAGATGTAAAAGATTTAAAAATTACAAAAGGTGATTTTTGCGCATTATTCATTGACCCATGGGAAAATGAAAATCTCTCCCTCAATGCGAAGAGGTTTCCTATTCATTAGTGCCACCACCAAGAGATTAGGAATTTTTTTTGGGATAGGTGGTACATGGTTTTTGATGACCCACCATGCAACAATTGTGAAGTCCTACAACATTTCCTTAGGAAACTATACTGTGAGTTCATCTTGAAAAAAATCCTAAATTATTTTAATATGAGGGAATTCCAATGGAGAGGTGGCGGGTCAGCTCAAGATAGACCCGGTGCATAACATGATCCTATGCGGCAAGGGAGACAACCTCTTGCTAGGCCACTTCATGAGCACATCGTCATCCCTTATGTTGCAAAAGAGAGTGCCAACATAGAGACTTTGTAGGCCATCAACTCTTTGACCCAGAGTATCATTTAGCATGCTATCCCTATTCTACAACGCCATCCAGGGGAGTCTTCGAGTAGTGGGCTTCAATCCAATTTGTGTCAATCTTGCACGACGACTTGTTCATATGACTCCACCAACATTCGGGACACTACTACACATAATCCATCTGTAGCTATGGAGATGGCAAGGGCAGCTAATATTTTGCATGTGGCCTATGTCATTGATACTCAAGTAAAAGTTAGCATGTTGATTGAATTTAATTTATTAAATTTCAATTTTGAAATGCAAGATTAACTAATTTAGTTTTATGATTTTAATAAAATTGCAGGGTTGCAATGTTGATACTGGATACACCAGCCCCACTCCTTATTATTACTCCATTGCTCCTACCGTTGAGGTATGTAACTAGTAAACAATTATAAATTTATTACATGTTAATAGCATTGTTTGATGAATGGTATTTTAATATGTGATTTTTGATGTTGAATAGGCTAATATTGGAGGTTTCGTGGGAACACCTCCCAGTGCCAGTGGATTTAGTCAAACCTACATGTAGGTAATAGAATTAAGAGTTTAACTAATGAATGGTACTTAATAGATTTGTGTAGTTTATATTCATATCATTGATTGCATTGCATTGAAAATCATTCAAACTCAAATCACTACTTCACATTCCATAACTAATAACTAGATGTTGATAGATGAAAAAATTTCAACTACAATATAGTTGTTTAGAAATTCAACATAAGCAGTGATGCAATTACTTCACATAGCATAAGTAATAAGTAGAAGCGGCTTCCAATTGTATTTTCTTGTCATGGCATTCCATTAGACCAATTTTTACTGAGGCATCTTTTCAAATAGTTCACTACCTTGTCTATGCTATGGATGCTTGGAAGGAATATACAAAATAATAATAGTAAGCAATAGCATAGACAAGGAAATTAGTTGTTTGAAAAATGCCTCAAAGAAATGTGGTCTCATGGTGATGTCCATCACCATGAGACCCAATTTATTTGAGGCACTTTTTCAAACAACTCACCGCCTTTTCTATGCTACCACATTTTCCATACATGTCTACTAAAGCATTTTATCAAATAGTTCATTTCCTCATTGCTATGCCTAAAAGCTTAAAAAGGCCGCTTTCCAACAAACTATGGATGCTTGGAAAAAATCTATCAAAGCATAATAGTTAGCAATAGAATAGACAAGGCAGTTAGTAGTTTAAAAGAATTCATCGAAGAAATGTGGTCTCATGGTGATGGAATTCCATTCCATCACCATGAGACCAAATTTCTTCAAGGCATTTCTTCAAACAACTCACCACCTTTTCTATGATACCACATTTTCCATATATGTGTACCAAAGCATTTTATCAAACTACTCACTTCCTTGCTGCTATGGATAAAAGCCTAAAATAGGTGCTTTCTAACAAACTATGGATGCTTGGAAAAAATTCTATGGAAGCATAATAGTAAGAAATAATACCATAGAGAAGGAAATGAACTATCTAAAAAAATGCCTGAAAGAAATGTGGTCTTATGGTGATGGAATGCCATGACGTGCATTTTTTTGTAATGGCATTCCATCACCATGAGGCCCCATTTCTTTGAGGCATTTTTCAAATAGTTCACTGCCTTCTCTATGCCACCACAGTTATCGTACATGTCTAAAAATTAATTTATCAAATGGTTCACCAGCTTGTTGCTATGGGTAAAAGCCTAAAAGCACATTTTTACGAACAAGATATGGATAGGGAAAATAGTAAGCATGATAGTCAGAAATATATAGTTTAATAAGTACTCAAAATTTTGTTCATAATCTCATACATTATAAGTCATGATGTGGATCACTATTTTAGTTTATGTGATTGAATAATTTGTTGTTTTATTTTTAGATGTTGCAAGTGGAAACACCTTTGAATGTGACAAGGGAAATGGAGATCAATGTTTCATCTAATATAGAATCCTTGATGGCTTTGACAAGGGAGGTATCAGAAAAATTACTAAATTTCAATTTAAATTCGTTGTTATAGATGTTAGTGAAAAATCAAACCATTATTTATTTGTAGTTTAATTTCTATTTGGATGGTTTATACAGGGCTTCAAAATGCCTCAGCATGGGCATTTCAATATTTCCCTCGTGGAGAGTGATCATCAAATGGCGGTAAGTGATTATTTTGTTAAATATATCATTTTTTATAATGTAATTTCTATATATTAATGTATTTACTTCTTATTGTAACAAATAAGACTTGACCAAGAACTAAACCCTAGGAGGAGCACTAGGAGCACTCCTCGACCGCAACATAAACGAGTGACAAATGTATCGCCATCCAATCGACAAGCAAAGGGAAAGAGTTTATTTTGAGAGCATGGAGAGCAATGACTTTTGATTCGAGAGCCCTTTGTTGTATGTCTATATGAGATTTTTGTACATATTTCATATTGGATATATTTGACATTATATGCCTATATGGCTATTTTGTACCTATATTTTATACTTATATCGACATATATTGATGTATGCCTACATGACTATTTGGTTAATACAAATATTTTTTATTGAAGGTGTCCATATTTGCATTATAAATCCATGCTTCAGTAGATAGGAGTTACGTGTATTCAAGTGTATACTTTACAACTTACGTGTATACTTTGTGACTTACGTGTTTTCATGCGTATACCTTGTATTCAATCATATACTTTGTATTAATTTGTGTATACTATGTATTTGTGTGTATACTTCAAGGCTTACATGTTTTTGAGTACCTGTGCTTCCCTTATTCACATGTACATGCTTGACTTATTCACGTGTATACTTATTAATTGGTTAGCCCTAGCATTGATCATTGTTGTCCTGCATGGTTTGTCTTTAATATTAATTGATTGATTCTAAACAACTTTATCTAAAAGAAAAAAAAACACGTTTTCAATTGGTATTCCATGAATTGATTCATAAAAAAGATTTTAATATATTTAATCCTTTGATTGGAACAACTCAATTAAGCAAAGGATACATAATATTCATAGTAGATGAAGTAGTTAACTTCTTGACACATTATCATACAAAGAACTTCCAACCACTTTTCTTCCCCCAAATCACTATCTTGGTTTGTTTTCAGCTTTTCACCTAGTCTCTCTACTAGGTCAGTAGACCTACCTTTCTTGACATAACTTTCAAATTTTCTAAACAATTTCTCCAACCCTCATTCTTTTTAGACACCCTTTAACACATTCTTTCACATGCCTCAAAATCCCATGAGACTCTTTTGAAATAAAACAATCAACCTAGTGCTTCAATGTTGTCCTAGACCCCCAAATAGGTCTATTTAACAAAGCAACACCCTCTCAATCACTCTTCCAATTGAAAAACACCATTGGACAACATTTACCAGTCTACAAATCCAAAAAATTCATAATTTTTAGGGCATGATTGGCCCTCTAACCCTACTATCCTCTAAACCCTCGCTTATCTCAAATTTCACTAGGACTTATTGAAAACCCCATATCCAAACCTCATACAACCTCAAAAACTCTTCTAACACTCTTTCATCTTCCTAAACAAACTTAATTTACCACAAAATTATGCTTCCCCTTGACTTTACCCACTTTTACTCCCTCAAACCTCTCTTTTTCAATTAAAACCCCTCTTTTCCCAACTAGGGCATCATTCCATAACATAATTTTGACCTCCCCTGCCTCACCTTATTTCCAACCTATTATAACTTATTCTCAAGCAATTTCTTCATTTCGCCTCATCTAGCCTTACTTTTAAGGCCTAAATTCTGAATTTTCAATAGGGGCAGCATTAGTAATCTCTTCCAATGCCTTTACCAGTGCTATTTTCTTATTCCTAATCCCTATCCTACTTACATCAAGCCCATTCCACCGAGACACAACTTGAAAAATAGGTGGAATGGTCTATTTCAACCTATTACACTCAAACCCTTGTATGAGCAAGTTCAAACTAGTTTAAGAAATCTACTTCTAAGTTGCTTGGAACTTAATATAATTCCACAAGAATGGATTCAAATCAAAATTAAAACCATTTTACAACAGATTCAGATCATCTTAGGGAAAAATCCTAGTGTACAAACCCATACAAAGGCTAGAAATGAAGAAAATGCACAGAAATTAACAAAGCAACAAAGATATTTGATTGATATTCTCCTTCAAACTCTTCAAAAACCACTAACTTTGAGTTTCCAACATATATAAACCTCAAAAAACTCCTTACAATTCCTAAAAATACCTTTCAACTACCCATGACCGTTGGGCTTCCACATGAGAGAAATTTTTACATTTTTGCTTGACAACATTTTTGACAATTTTGCAATTTTTACATAATTGACTCAAATGACCCCACACTAACTCAAAACTAAAAGAATTATTACAAAATGGCCTATCATGGCCTTATTTGACATTATCATGAATAAATCCACTGAAATAGACCTACTTCAACAAATGGAGGAACAAGGTGCTCTGCACCAATGATCATATGCTTTTTGTGTGAAAAAATCAAACTTCTCAATCATCATGTGTATGTTTCTCTTTTCGATTGTTTTGCATGCCATCATAAGGGATCAATCCTGTTGAACGTAGCTTGAATCAATTATATGTGTTTGGGTGTGAAAGATGACCATTCCTAGCATAAACGTACCTATCAGGACGTGTTGGAGCAGATTGTTTGGTCACAAAAATTGCAAAACAAAAGTTGCACCACTTTGCAACTTTACACTACTTGCATTTGACACTTTTTCCATCAAGTGAAAATTGGACACCACAGAAAAATGACTCTGAGATAACAAAAACCGAGTGAGGTTATTTTAGAGGGGCCTGATGTGATCCCATAGGCTCGATGAAGAGTTCGTAAGCATCATGATTTTCGAGTAATAGCCCATCAAATATTGCTTCCCTTTTGCACTTTGGACCCTTAAGGGATCGAGCCGATTGAATGTAGCTTAGACTGATTTCGCATGTTTGGGTGTGAAAGAAGATCATTCCTAGTGTAAACATACCCATTCAAATGTGTTGGAACAATTTTTTTGGTCACACAAGTTGCAGAACGAAAGTTGTACCACTTTGCAACTTTCAACTACTTTCATTTGACAACTTTTTCCCCAAGTGAAATTTTTCCACCACGGGAAAATTCCTTTGAGATAGCAAAAACTGAGAGAGGTTATTGTAGAGGGGCCCAACATGATCCTATAGGATTAGACAAGAAGTTTTTGAGCATCATAGTATTCGAGTAACAACATGTTGAAGTTTGCAGCCATTTTCCACTTTGGACTCTTAAGGGATCGATCCAGTTGAACATAGCTCAGAGCGATTCCACGTGTTTGGGTGTGAAAGAGGACCATTCCTAGTATAAACATACCTATTCAGACATGTTGGAATAGTCTATTTGGTCACACGAGTTGCAAAACAAAAGTTGCACCACTTTGCAACTTTCAACTACTTGCATTTGACAACATTTTCCCCAAGTGAACATTTGCCACCACAAGAAAATGCCTCTGAGATAGTGAAAACCTAGAGAGGTTATTGTAGAGGGGCTCAACACAATCCCATAGGATCAAATGAGAAATTTCTAAGTGTCACGGTATCTGAGTAACAACATGCTAAAGTTCGCATCCATTTTGCACTTTGGACTCTTGAGGGATCGATCAGGTTGAATGTAGCTCATAGCGATTCTGCTTGTTTGGGTGAAAAAGAGGACCATTCCTAGTGTAAAAATACCTATTTGGATGTGTTGGAACAATTTGTTTGGTCACACGAGTAGAAAAACGAAAGTTGCACCACTTTGCAACTTTCAATTACTTGCATTTGACAACTTTTTCCCCAAGTGAAAATTTGCCACAGGGGAAAATACCCCTAAGATAGCCAAAATTGAGAGAGGTTATTGTAGAGGGGCCCAATGCAATCCCATAAGATTAGGCAAGAAGTTTCTAAGTGCCAAGTTATCTGAGTAACAACATGTTGAAGTTTGCAACCATTTTGCACTTTGGACTCTTAAGGGATCGATTTGGTTGAACGTAGCTCAAAGCAATTCTGCATGTTTGGGTGCAAAAGAGGACCATTGCTAGCATAAAAATACATATTCAGACACATTGGAACAATCTGTTTGGTCACATGAGTTGCAAAATGAAAGTTGCACCACTTTGCAACTTTCAACTACTTGCATTTGACAACTTTTTCTCCAAGTCAAAATTCACCACCATGAAAAGATGCCTTTGAGATAGTGAAAACCGAGAGAGGTTATTGTAGAGGGTCCCAACACAATCACATAGGATTAGATGAGAAGTTTCTAATAATCACAATATTTGAGTAACAACATATTGAAGTTTGCAACCATTTTGCACTTTTGACTCTTAAGGGATCGATCTGGTTGAACGTAGCTTGAAGCGATTCTACGTGTTTGGGTGTGGGAGAGGACCATGCCTATCGTAAAAATACCTATTCAAATCCGTTGGAACAATCTGTTTGGTCACATGAGTAGAAAAATGAAAGTTGCACCACTTTGCAACTTTGCACTACTTGCATTTGACACTTTTTCCATCAAGTGAAAACTGGACACCACAGGAAAACCATTCTAAGATAACAAAAATTGAGAGAGGTTATTGTAGAGTGGCCAATGTGATCTCTTAAGCTTATATGAAGATTTCCTAAGTGCCACGATTTTTGAGTAATACCCCATCAAATATTTCTTCCCTTTTGCACTTTGGACCCTTAAGGGATCGAGCTGATTAAATTTAGCTCAAAGCCCTCTTTTGGATGGAATTCAGTGGGAAGCAGACTTAAATCCATTTTAGTTTTGGTTTGGTTGGATTTCAAGTGATTTTGTGCATTTTAGAAGCCAATTACCAAGGGTCGGTTTGTATACCCTGTTTTAAAAGTTTTGAGTGCATTAAAATTTCATATTAAGCCTTCCACCCACTGTATGTTTCTATAACTTAGTGAAAAGGCTTAGTTAGGGTTATAAAACATTTGTGCAATTTTTTTTGTGCAAGGGAGGTGAATAGAGGGTTTTTAGGTGATGCCCTAGATGTCAAATGGTGCATTTTTTAGTGGAAAATGGTGGTTTAGTGCTAGGGTTTGAAGAAATATTTGGGGGCAGCAATATCTCATGAAATTTTAAGCTCGTGCAAACCTTTTTTAAGGTGTTTTAGGCTTTGGTTGGCTGTGGGAAGGTTTGGAGTATGGGTTTTCAATAAACCCATGCCTAACTTGTGAAAGAAGAGGGTTTTGGGGTTTGTTATGTTAGAGGTCTTACTACACCCTAAAAGTGGAGGAATTTGTGGTTTGGTAGACTGGTTAATGCTGCCCAATGGCAGTTTGCATGTGATAGGAAGAATAAAGGGGGGTTCTTTTATTAATTTGGCCTAATTGGCCTTGTGGACAACACAGTTTGCTTGCTTTATGAAAGCTGATCCAAAAGAGTCTTATGAGGGTTTGATGTATGTTGAAGAAGGATTAAACGGGTGCCTAAAAAGGTGGTTTATTGCAAAGGTTGTTAAGGAATTTTTTGAGTTAAGGTGGGAAAAATAGGTCTGCAGACCTATAAGAGTGACTAGGTGAAAAGTTAAAAATAAGCCAAGATTGAGTTTTGAGGGAAGGAAGGAGGTTGGAATCCTTTTGTATTGTCGAAGTGAGTTGATTTCCTCCCTGTATTGAAAATAAGCCCTAAGTTGATGACCCTTGGGCTTCTTCAAGTTTACATTTTTTTGCACTTTTTTCACATTGACAAGTTTTCAATTTTTGCAATTTTACATCATTTTGACAAATATGTGCAACATGAACTCCAAAATGACCCCAAAACCAACTAGCATTACTTATTACATTATAAATTGGTCTAATATGACCTTATTCAATTGACAAAACTCAAATCTCAAAACACAAAACTAACTTACGACTTCCATGAACCAATTTTCTCAATAACCTTGGTGCCCCTACACAAAATTTCAATATTTGAGTAAATCTCATTACAATGCATTAGGTACTCCACTCTAACAAATATTTTACAATGTCACTCATACATTCGATATTCTCTTATAATGTGTACATCATCTAGGTGCTCATTATGAGGTTAACTTCAAATGAGTAACTTGAGATTCCCTCGCTA
>VDFB02121572.1:0-24835 GCA_007258455.2 Sequoia sempervirens | reverse complement strand
TTACCAGGATCAACTATAATAGCTGATACCAAAATTCCACTAGTTTTTTCTTGTGAAATTCAAAACATATCCCTTTACCAGCCCCAAAAAAGTGACTCTATGATATATGTGTGACATTGATAGTGAAGTTCTTACCAAGTACAAGATTTTTCTTTGTAGCTTCCTCGATTATACAATTGAAATTGAAAATAAAATAGAGACTGGCGAAAACTCTACAATATGTAGAGAAAGCTACAATTTTATTAAATCTAATAATAAACTGATTACATATGCCTCTGTTTTATAGAGTTCATAGATTATCCCGGAGGAATATTATCTAATAATAGATATAGAAAGAAAACACATACAAACGAAAAAGCCTAATTGTTTTCTAATTTATGTAGTTACAAAAACTTTGTAGTTTTTATTCATCATGCAAATTAATGGGAGAAATTGTCTGCTTTATTCTAACAAAATTTTGTCAATGTATTCTTTTCTTGAATAGTTTTGTTTGCTTTGTCCATGATCAACTGCTAGAATTACAATACAAGTATTTGATTAAATTTCTTATCATTCTTGTGGTGATTGAAGAAACTAAAATTTAGATTGCAATCTTTGGTACAAAACCCTAAATACTGAAACAAACTGCTGAAGGAGAAAATATATACCTAAACTTAGACACAAAATACCATTATTCAAATTTTTTTTACAAATATCAATATCCATTTATCAAAGATGAGAGTAGTCAAGAAAGGATTGGTAGTTTGAAAAGAGTAATAGATATTTTCTTGTAAGACATCAAGAAAGTTGCAAGTTTATGGTTCCAGATTATGTGACAGGTCCCAAGATTAAAGTTGCAAGACATTGTTGATGGTTCAAGAGAGCTATGTATGGTCATAGTTTAGCATGAGCACCAAAAAAACAATTCATAATGGTCAACTATAGTTTGGTCATCCTTGATTGCAGAGTGAATACATTGATGATTTGAGAATGTAGATTCACCATACTTTTGAGAGATGGCTAGAATGTTGCAACACGTCTTTTGGATTTTTTATTCCTCAAAATTTTTATTATGGAGGAGAAAATGTCGACTAATGACCACTTTTTTCCAATGTTTACTATGGGGGAGAATGTAGGATAATGAACATTGATACCAATCAATTTCCATTAATAGACGGTTATGTTCTATTAGTATGATTAAGTTTTATATAAGGGTATGTGCAGGATCATCATGGAAAAAATAGGCCCTTAAGTGGCAAAAAATTTAGAAAAATCAGAGTTGGGCAACAGTGTAAAAATTTGAATAAGTTATCTATATTATTTCAAAAGTATGTAAGAATAGAATTTTTAGAAAATTGAATGTATTTTTCTAAACTAATGGGTTTATTTAAAAAGAAAAAAAAAGCCTTTGGTGAAAATTTGAAATTTCAATCGCATTAGTACTTAAATTCCGAGGGAAAAAAAGAAGTAGGTTAATGCGTTTGACCACCCTAACCACAATAAAATGATAATTTAAAAATTTTTTATAATATTTTAGATATAAGTAAGAGGACATGACAATGTGATGCATATTATTTTTTTGTAATTTTTTCCATATGAAAGTATTTAATTATGATTTTTTTTATTACAACTTTTAAAAATATAAAAAGCTTCGTGCGTCTAACCACCTTAACTTTTCAAAACCTCATGAAATTCAATTCTTTTTTTTTTAATCCTATAGTATGCAAAGCATAAAATGTGACATTTTTGGATTCAAAAAATGTGAAACCATTGAAGCTATAGATGTTTTTAGGTCAACCTATCAATCGGGGACTTTAGTGGTAATTCCAAACAGAAAATGAATAATAATTATTTATTAAATTCAAAGTAAAGAATAATTTATATTCTTTGGAAGTTGAGGAGAATCTCTTTCAAAACCCTTTTCATTTCATCAATTTTGGGTAAAAAAAGGTCATCAGCCACATACCCTACACATACCCATCATATCGCCACTTTTTGGCCCATCATGATCTTGCACATACCCATAACCTTGTATAAATAAACATTTACATGAATGATCAAGTATGATTTCTTTAAGTGAAATATTATTTCTTGTGTTGTTAGAGTTATGTTTCTAATTTTTAATTCCATCACATTGTACTAAATATATTCTCAAATCAAGTGATAGTGGCAATAAGGCCTCAAGATTTTTTCCAACGTGGTACTAGCAATAGGGCCTCAAAATATTTTATGTGTGAAGGCATCAATGTTTACAAACAAAATAGTACAAATGATTATCTACAGATCATATACAAATATCAAAAATTCCTTGTATTGATTAAAGAGGAGGCAAGAAATATTTATACATGAAGGAATAAAACTGTCAAACACCTAATTAGATATAACTATCCTCTAATTATAATTATCATATGTTTATTATTCTAACATTTTCCCCCATAATAAACATAGTGAGAAAACAACAAACAACAACAATTTTTTATCCCAATTCTCCCCTATAATGAACATTGGGAATAACACCAAGTAAATGTTGAAGTATCTAAAAATGATCTCGAGAAAGAGCTATGTGAATATTTCAGCCATTTATGTTGTAGTTGAGAAATATATAAATACAACCATGCCTTGTTGGACCAACTCACAAATGTAGTGGTGTTGGATATCAATATGCTTTTTCATACCATGGAACGTCAGATTTTTACTCATCTAAATAGTACTTTGATTGTCACAATATAACACTATGGGACCATCTTGAAGATGTTGAATATCTTGTAACATTCTTCTCAACCAAACAACCTAACAAGCAACACAAGTAGTAGGTTTGGCTATAGCCTCTGCAATGGAAATAGATATCGTAGGTTGCTTCTTAGATGACCAAGAAATGATAATAGAACCAAGACTAAATGTATAACTAGAAGTAGACTTCTTCAATCATCTATAGAGCCTGCCCAATCAGAATTAGTATGCCCAACCAACATACTCTTCTTCAAATGTTGAAAATAGATACCATAATGCATTGTTCCTTGAATATACTAGAGAATCATTTTAGCTACCCCCCAATGTGTCTCCTTGGGTGTGGATGAACCTAGAGACCAAGCTTACAATGTATGCAATATCTAGTCTAGTAGTGGTCAAATAAAGCAAACTTTCAACTATCTATAAATAGTGGGATTTATAAAAGGGGAATCATCTGAATTAGACAACTTAACACCAACCTCCATAGGTGTGGCTACAAGATTGCAATATTTCATATGAAATCGCTGAAGAATATCTAAAACATACTTTTTTTCAAACAAAAATATACCATCTTTATGCTTTCAAACTTCAAGACCAAGAAAATAATGCATTTGTGGGTGATCCCATAATAGTGGTTTACAATTTTTGGCCAAGCTGGACATTGAAATTATTATTTTTAACTAAATCTTCACATTCGAACACCTATAGCGGCTAAACTGTGAGGAATTTGGAGATGGTGCGAACTAGAGTCTCATCAAATTTTGTTTGTGGATTCTAAAAATATTTTTTTCAAAATTTTTGGAATCAAATTGCACTTCTTTTTCCATCTCCCACGAAAATAGATTTTTTTAGAAAATAACATTTTTAAAAAGTGACGCACACCGTATAAGGTATAACTTTTTTTCCATGAAGGATAAAATTCTAATTCTTTCAAATTTAGATTTTTAACCCTAATATCTAGTGCTTCCACTTGGTTAGATAGTTTTTTATTGAATATTTTTTCCTTAATCAAGTTTCAAAGTCAAACGAATTACAATTCAGACACGATGCGACTGTATAACGCATAACTTTTTTTGTATATGTCAAAATTTTATTTTATTTTTTTTGTTGGATCAAGGACTTCAATATCTGGTGCACTTATATTTTTCAATTTTTTTTTGGTAATCTTCTATTTTTCCATGTGAAGAACAAAGAAATTCATTTTTAGATGAAAAACCTATGTTTTAATAAAACTTAAAAACAAATACATAACAAAACCAAAACATATTAAAATTATATTCATTGGATAGCTTGTTCTAAGGAATACCATAATAATTTGAAATAAATTTTAAATGAATTCATTTGATCCCCAAAATCTAAATCAAAAGTGATTTTTTATCAGCATTTTGATAGGTGTAAAGGAGACGCATTTATAGGTATGGTTTAAAACTAGCGAGGTTCTATCCAAGGGGGTTTGATCTAAGGTGATTTGATCAAACCCTCTCCAATTGGAATCCTTAAAATGGAACTTTTTAAGGCATAAATCATTATATTTTCTAAAAATATGTGATTTCAGCTAAAATTCATTCCTCTTAGGAATTGTAAACCACTATTATGATAGCACCCTTGTCCTAGTTCAGTCATTTCAAATTCTGAAACCATAGTTGCTCTAAATTCAAGAAACAAAGATAAATTATTCCCAGTGTATATGAGATCATCCACATATAGAACAAAAAATAGAATATCCTCACCATAATTTTGAATATAAATATTAGGATTAGATTAACGGGTATGTGCAGGATCATGATGGGCCAAAAAATGGTGATATGATGGGTATGTGTAAGGTATGTGGTTGACAACTTTTTTTTGACCCAAAATTGATGAAACAAAAAGGGTTTTTAAAGGAGATTCTCAGCTTTCCACCAATATAAATTATGTTTTACCTTGAATTTAATATATAATTATTATTCATTTTCTATTTGAATTACGACCTAAAGTCTCTGATTGATAGGATGATTGAAAAACATCTATAGAGCTTTCAAGCGTTATCACATTTTTTGATCGAAACATGTGTCACATTCTATGCTTTGCATATTATAGGATTAAAAATAATATCATGAATTTTGACCAAGTTAAGGTGTCAGACATACAATTTTTTTATATTTTTTAAAAGTTGTAATAAAAAATTCATAATTAATTATTTAGTTGGGAAAAAATTACAAAAAAAAATGCATCACTCGAGACATGATTCCTCTACTTATATCAAAAATATTATAAAAAAACATTATCTTTTTATTGTGGTTAGGGTGGTCGACAAACTACTTCTTATTTTTTCCTTGAAATTTAAGTACTACTACATTGAAATTTCAAATTTTCACGAAATAGATTTAAAAAAAAAAAAAAAACCTAGTACTTTAGAAACTACAATCAATTTTCTACATATTCTATTCTTGCACATACCCTAACTATTTACAAAACCTTTCTGCTAAATATAAGAATCAATTTTGGAATACCATGCTTGAGGTTCCTGCTCGAGACCATATAAATCCTTATTCAACCTGTAAACAAGATGTTCTTATGAAGAAACTTAAAAAACTTGAGGCTGAGAAACATAAAATTCCTCATCAATATAACCATTCAAAAAATAAATTTTAACATCAATTTGATAAACATTCCATCCATTGTGAGTAGCTAAGGACAAGACTAATCTAATAGTATCCATCTTGGCTATAGGAGAAAAATTTTTAGTATAGTCAATACCTTCATGTTGAGAGTATCCTTTAGCAACCAGTCTAGCCCTATATTTATCAATAGTCCCATTAGATTCATATTTATTTTTATAAAGCCACTTTGTACAAACAATAGCCTTACTAGGGGAAATTCAACCAACTCCCAAGTGTCATTTCACTCAATGTACATCATTTTAATTTGCATTGTTGCAACCCACTCTTCCTTTGCACCAACTTCTATAAAATCTGTTGGTTCACCATTTTTCATAACACAATTCATTAGAGCATAATTTACTTGTATGTGAGATCTTGTAGGCATTTGATCAAAATTAGTATCTAACATGTGTTATGGGGGATGACTTTTCTCAGTTCTTTGTTGATATTTTTGATACATCCTACTCTCTATATTGGAGGATGAGGTTTTTACATTATCAATGACTTCTAATTCATCAAACACATGTACATGAGATTCCTCTTCACCTACATCATTCATATGAGTATTAGAGTTCTTGAAATCAATCTCAATAATCTAAACCTTTTTATTAGAAATATAGTATGATCGTTCATCAAATATGACATCTCTACTTATGCTTAACTTCTTAGCAATAGGATCATATAATCTATAAGCTTTATTTTTTGAACCATAACCAATAAAATGTATTTGATACTTTTTTCATCCTATTTTGTTCATTTTTCTTTAGGAATATGGACATAAGCAACACAACCAAACATCTTTAGATGAGCAATAGATGACATAAAAACAAACAGAGTTTGTTTAGGAGTCATTTCATGAATTGGTTTTGTGGGACTCCTATTCAAAAAATAAACTACAGTAGTGACTACCTCTTCCCAAAAGGATTTATCTAGATGTTTTTCTTTCATCATGCTTCTTGCCATTTCAACTATAATTCTATTTTTTTTTCAGCAACTCCATTTTGTTGTGGAGTGTAGGAGGTGGTAAATTATCTTTGAATCCTATGTTCTCTACAAAAAAATAAAAATAAATTGGACTTATACTCTCCCCCATTATCTAGTCTAATAACCTTAATGAATTCACCACTTTGTATTTTAAATAATTTTTTAAACCCAACAAACTTATAAAAAAAAATTGAATTATCAACCAAATAGTAGATCCACGTTTTACAAGAAAAATCATCAATGAAAGTGAGAAAATACTTGGATTTATTTAGTGGGAAATTTTCCATAGGACCACAGAAATCAGTATGAATGACTTCAAGTGGTTTTCTTGTCCTTCATGACAAACCAATCAAAAAATTATTTCTATGTTATTTTCCAAACAGACACTCTTCACATATGTCTTGAGTATTCTTAAGAAATGGCAATCCTTCAACCATTTATTTATTTTCAAGAAAAAGTAAACCACCAAAATTGAGATGTCCATACCTTTGATGCCACAACTGACTATCATGCGCCTCTATAGTACTCATAACTTGTTTTCTTGAAGAAAAATGAAGAAGAGACATAGAATCACCTATCAGTTGTGCTCGTACAACCACTACATATTTTTGTGACTTATCCTTAATAACACATTCATTCCTATCAAAAAAAATTGATAATAATGTTCGAGCATTTGACCAACTGATAAAAAATTATTTTTTAGAGTCGGAACTAGAAAAGTATCAGAAATATGCTTATTTTTACAATTTTCATTGATTATCCCCCAAAAAAACACTACTATTATGCTTTTCATCCAAATTAATAAATATATTTTCATTAGACGTCATGTGGGAGGAACAACCAAAGTCAATATACCATAAAATTTCTTCATTACAACTTGTATTCAAGCATGAAAGAAACAATTTTTGTTTATTTTCTAAAGTACTATGAGTAGATTGTTTGTGCCAACATTCAAACTCATAATGGAAAAATTTGTCACAATGGAAACATTGAACATACCTTTTGTCTCTACCAATATCTCTACTTCTACCTCTGAAATCAGTACTTCTTCCTGAAAAACTGGAAACTCATCCATGATCATAGCCCTTGCCCCTGTAATTATTACTAGATTCACCTCTATGATCAATTTTGGAATGATTGTCATTTCCCTTAAAAAACTTATGTATTTTTCCTCTTATGTTTGCCTTAAATGCAAATTCTTGTTCTAAATATTCTTCACTACTTTTCATTCTTTCTTCTACTATTAATAAAATGCCACTTAATTCATCAATTTCCATGGATGCAAGATCTTTTGAAATTTCTATAGTAAAAACAACATTGTCAATTTTGGAAGGAAAACTTTTAAAAAATTTCTCAATCACATGCTCAGTACTTACATCATCTCCTAAATTCTTATTTGATTTATCATCCCTTCAACTTTAGTACAAGAAATTCATTAATAGATTCATTTTGACTCATTTTAATGTTTTCAAAACTTTTCCTTAATGTTTGCAATTTTGTTGTGTGAGCACCTTAATATGCATTTACAATCTAATATTCCAAACTTGTTTTGAATGAGTAACACCACAAATCCTTGGATAGATTGACTGGCTTATTTCACCTTGAATTAAAAATAAAGCTTCATTATCCTTTGTTCATTTTTCACAAATTCTGCTTTTTGTTGATTAGTTAAAGCACAGTCTATACATAAGATATATATATATATATATAAATATATATATATATATATATATATATGAATAAGTGACATACACAATCCCTTGCAACGGATTTCAACGAATTCTTTTGGTTCTTTTCTGTTGACACAGTTTCCTCTTACCCTTGCTCTCATACCAATTGAAGGTATCAATGTTTACAAACAAAACAGAACAAACGATGATCTACAGATCATTTACAGGCATCAAAAATTATTTGTATTGATTAAAGAGGAGGCAATAAATATTTATACATGAAGGAATAAAATTGTCAAACACTGAATTAGATATAACTGTCCTCTAATTATAATTTTGTCGTTTGTTTATTATTCTAACAATTCGATGACAATGCATGGAAATTGTCTGCTTTCCTAATATCAACTTTAAATATTATAATATTACAAACATTGGAGCAAAATTTGTTGAAGGAAAATCTAATGCTTTTGATTGGTAGGAAGGAATTAAGCCAAATGCATTTGTTGTTGGAATTAATAATATTGAGCGCCAAACAAATGCATTTAATGCACTATTAGAAGAGATCTGTTTTGGATCATTCCCCACATTTTCCATGTCAGAAATGTGTTGTCCTAGTTAATGTTTGTGGTAGTGAATTAATTTCTGGTGGTTGAATTTAAAAATGAGTGGCAGTATTTTGGAAAAGGCGAGAAAGACAAAAAGGAAGAATATAATGTTTTTAGTGTAGAAGAATAAGGAGGGAATGTTTAGGAGAACATAATAGAGGAAGGAGAAGAAGAATCTATAGCAATAGAAGATATTGCATAGAGTGCAGACCTCCAGTGCTCTGGAATATTTACAGTAGCAACACAAAGTAGCACACAAAAAGCTCTGTTGTACTAGAATCTAGGCAATTTTTTGTATGAAGGAAATATAGAACCGTAGCTTTGATTTTTGTATGTAAACATTTTTGAATGTAATCTTTTTGTGTGTTTGAATGAAGTAGAAAATTTATTCTACCTCGTTGTTGTCTCCTTTGCACTATGTGTTTTCATCTTTTCCTACTTTAGTTGGGATCTTTTCCCAATAGTTTGGTATCATAGCCCTATCATTTTTTTTGGGTGTGTAGTGATAGAACCCTAGCTTTTGGGTATTAAGGAAAGCCCTAGATCTTTTCTGGGTATTTGTAGTTTTCCCCCCATTTAGTAAAATGGTTGGAGATAATAGTTGGCAACAAACACCTATGTTTGATGGTAAAAACTATGACGTCTGGGCAAAGAAAATGAAAACTATTTTAGTTGCAAATGATTTGTGGGAGTTAGTAGCAAATGGGTTCGCATATGTGACTGACCCAAATGCATTTACAAAATTGAGCAATCCTCAAAAGAATTAGTTGAAGGAGACAAGAAAAAATGATGCTAAAGCCCTTAGTTTGATTGAGGTAGCCTTGATAGAGGCTATTTTTCCCTAAATAACAACAACTAGTTATGCAAAAGAAGCTTGGGAAATCCTCCAAACTAGTTACAAAGGGACTGATAAAGTTAGATTAGTGAAGCTTCAAATGCTTTGAAGAGATTTTGAGACTCTCCAAATGAAGGACAGTGAGTCTATCTTAGAATTTCAAACAAGATTTTCTAGTTTGATAAATTAGTTGAGGATGAATGGAGAAACCATTGAAGAGTAGGGGATTATGGAGAAAATCTTCAAAAGTTTACCCTCAAATTTTGATGTAGTAGTGATTTCCATTGAAGAGGCAAATGAACTCTCAACATTGACCATTGATGAGCTAATGGGTTCCCTACAAACCGATGAGAAAGCTTTCAAAGCTTAAGCAAATGCAAGAGGTAGGGGAAGAGGTAGAAACAACTCCAGATGAAACTCAAGAGGTAGAGGTAGAGGCAGATCTAGATGTGGAGGTGCTAGAGAAGATAGCTCAAGAAGAGTACACAACCAAGAGGAAGCAATCAGTTCTCAATCCAGCTCCTGATAAGACAAGACAAACAACAACTCAAGTCAAAAGTTTGGTAAGAGCAATTATGAATGCTATTATTGTCATAAGTTTGATCAGTATGCAAATGAGTGCGAGAAAAACCAATGTGATTAGTCCAAGCAAAGTGCAAATGTGGCTGATGAAAATTTTGTTGAGGGTAATCAATCAAAGGCCTTCATCATGTGCAACATTTATGGGTAAGGAAGTGATGAGGTATGGTTTTTAGATAGTGGATGTAGTAACCACATGAGTGGTAATGAGAGTTTATTTTCTTTCATTAATAAAAAATTCAAGTCTGAGATAAAAATAGGGAACAATGAAATGGTTCTAGTTGTGGGAAAGGGGTCTATTATGTTTCAGACAAAGCAAGGTGAGAAGAAGGAGATTGAAAATGTATATTTTACCCCTGGTATAAAGCACAATCTCATGAGTATTGGATAGTTGTTCCAAAAAGGCTACAAAGTGTTCATGGAAAAGGGTGAATGCATCATTTATGAGAAGGGTGGAAGCAAGAAAATAGTTGCAGGAGTTCCAATGACAAAGAATAGAATGTTTCCCTTGAGGTTAGAGATGTGTTTCTCAACTCAATCCATAGCTGCAACCCCCAGGCATGGAAAATGTACAACATTTCAATAGTAAGCAACCTTCAAGACAGTCATTTAAGACCCTTCTAAGATTTGGCATCTCGGGTATGGACACATACACTATGCTCTTTTGTCAAAAAAGGGTATGGTTTTAAAGGTTTGCCAACTATTGTAGAGTCTAGTGGTAGATGTGAAGCTTGTATTTTAGGCAAGTAACATAGGAAGCATTTTAAATTTAGAAATTCTAGAAGGGCAAGAGCACCATTGGAGATAGTGCACACTGATTTGTGTGGCCTTATGCAAAAAATTTCTATTGGTAAGATCCAATATTTTATAACCTTCATAGATGACTACAACTATAAGACATGGGTTTATTTCTCACAACATAAATTTGAAGCATTTGACAAGTTTAAAGTGTTTAAGGACTAGATTGAAAAGGAAAGTGGACATTTCATCAAGGTCCTAAGGTCAGATAGAGGGGGAGAGTATATCTCAAATCATTTTATGAATTTTTGGAAGGGACAAGGTATTAAGGAGCTAACAAAAACCTATACTCTACAGCAAAATGGAGTGGCTGAGAGGAAAAACATAACCATTGTGGAGATGGTAAGAAGTATGCTTAAAGAAAAGAGACCTTCAAATGAATATTGGGGTGAAGTTGTAGCAACAATAGTATATTTGATAAATAGAAGTCCTACAAAGGCAGTTTGTGACAAGATTCCACAAGAGGCATGGATAAAATGCAAGTGCACAGTTGAGCACTTGAGATTGTTTGGGTGTGTGGTATATGCACTTGTGCCAAAAGAGAAAAGGAAAAAATTGGATGAAAAGGGTGAGAAGTGCATCTTCATGGGCTATAATGAAGATTCCAAAGCCTACAGGTTGTATAACCTAGTCACCAAGAAAATAGTTATCAGCGAAGATGTAGAGTTCTTAGAGAATGAGTCATGGGATGGAACAATGGAAAAATAACATAGGTATTTTTGTCACAATAATTTTGAGGATGAAGAAGCTCCAAAAATTAGGAGCGTTGAAACTCTACAGCAAGGTAATAGTTCAGAAAATAATAGCAGCTCTGAAAATTTTACACAGGGTAGTTGCTCTGGAATTTTACAACAGAGTGAAAATTCTGGCTCTTAGTCTTCTTCATCAGTCCAACAGTCAAGCAGCTCCAAAAATAAATTACCCTAGGATTGCATCATTGATTCCATGAAAGATAAGAAGTGTGAAGGAAAATTATGATAGCACAAGGTATGATAAAGAGTTTGATGAAAGTATGAATTTTGTATTATTTTCTCATAGTGATTCGATCTATTTTGAGGATGTTGTGAAAGAAAAAAAATGGTATGAAGTTATTGATGAGGAAATAGATGCAGTAGAGAGAAACAAGACATGGGAGCTCATTGATTTACCTAAAGGGAAATCAGTCATTGGAGTTAAATAGGTCTATAAGACCAAGAGAAATGCCAATGGAAGAATAGAGAGGCATAAGGCAAGATTAGTTGTCAAGGGGTACAAACATCAGTTTGGGAGAGACTATGATGATACATATGCTCTAGTTGCAAGGATGGAAACCGTATGGATAGTCAAAGTAATTGTATCCCAACACAAGTGCAAGGTGTATCAAATGGACGTGAAGTCCACCTTCTTGAATGGAGTATTGAAAGAGGAAGTATATGTGGAAAATCCACCTGGTTATGAAGTTTTGGGTCAAGAAAACAAGGTATACAAGTTGAAGAAAGCTCTTTATGGGTTGAAGCAAACACCATGGGCAAGGTACAACAGGATTGACTCATATTTGTTGAGTAATGGTTTTAGAAAAAGCGATGGTGATCCCACTCTTTACATCAAGGTAGCTGATGGTAGGATTTTTATTGTTGTCTTGTATGTTGATGATTTAGTTTTTACTGGGGATGATGATTTCCTCATTGTTAATTTTAAAGAGGCCATGAAAAGAGAATTTGAAATGACAAACTTAGGTCTCTTGAAGTATTTTCTAGGAATAGAAGTAAAGAAAATGCATAATGGTATATTTATCTCTTAAGCAAAGTATGCAGCAAATATTTTGAAGAGGTTTAGGATGCAAGATAGCAAGCTTTCCCATACACCAACAACCACAGGTTTGAAGTTGAGCAATTAAGATTGCAGCATCAATGTGAATCCAACCATGTATAAGAGTATGGTTGGAAGCTTGATGTATTTAACAACAACTAGGCCTGATATAATGCATATTGTAAGTCTGATTTTCAGATTTATGGAGACTCCAAAAGAGTCACATTGACAAGCGGGTAAAAGAATCTTGATGTATGTGAATGGAACCAAAGGATATGGTATTTTTTATAGTGCAGAAAATGATTTTGGGTTGGTTGGTTACACAGATATTGATTGGGCAAGGAGTGTAGATGATGGAAAGAGCACGTTTGGATATGTGTTTCACTTGGGATTGGGAGTCATTTCATGGGCTTCCAAGAAAAAATCCATAGGTTTTTAATCTACAACTAAGGTTGAATATATAGTAGAAAATACAACATGCCAAGCTATTTGACTGAGGAGGACCTTAACAGATTTGAAGGAAGAATAAAAGGATGGAACAACTATATTTTGTGGCAATGTTTCATCAATTTTTTTGACAAAGAATCTCGTTTTTCATTGAAGAATCAAGAATATTGAAATCATGTATCATTTCATAAGAGAATTACTTGAGAATGGTGAAATTAAAATGAAAATTTGTAGGTCTGAGTAACAGCTTGCAAACATTTTTACCAAACCATTGAGAAAAGATTGCTTTGAATGCTTAAGGGATAGGCTTGGGATGACAAAATACTTTGGAAATTCAATTCTAGAAACTTAGAAAAGAACTGGAAATTTGAATAGGTCCAGACAAGATAACTCCAGAACACAAAACAGGTGCAAATGAGATATCTTCGCAAATTTTTTTCCAAAAAGATATTGCACTGAAAATTTAGTGCCAAAAATTTAGAATGGTGATGAAAAAAAAAGGGCTCAAGATTAAGGGGGGGTGATAGAACTAATAATCTTCAGCTCCAACCAAATGCATTTAATGCAGTGTCAAAACAGATCCGTTTTGGATTGTTCTCCCCATTTTTCGTGTCAGGCATATGCTATCCCAGTTAATGTTTGTGGCAATGAATTAATTTCTAGTGGTTGAATTTGAAAATGAGTGGTAATTTTTTGGAAAAGGAAGAATAAAATGTTTTTAGTGAAGAAGAACAAGGAGGGAATGTTTAGGAGAATAGAACAGAGGAAGGAGAAGAAGAATCTGCAACAACAGAAGATATTGCATAGAGTGCAAACCTCTAGTGTTCTGAAATATTTATAGCAACAACACAGAGCAACACATAGAAAGTGTTGCATCATAATTCGAGCAGTTTGTTGTATGAAGGAAATATAGATCCATAGCTCTAATTTTTGTATGTAAATATTTTTAATTTATAATCTTTTTGTTTATTTGAATGAAATAGAAAACTTATTCTACCTCCTTGTTATCTCCTTTGCATTGTGTTTTCATCTTTTCCCACTTTAGTTGGGATCTTTTCCCAACATTTGTTTGAGAGTTATTAAAGGTTTTTATATACAAGCACGCTCAACAATAGCAACATGTTAGCCTTCATAGCAAATGATTGCCATTCTCTTTTGTATAAGTGGATATTTGTAAAAAGGCATGGACATTCTCATAGAATATTCAAAACAAGTTGTTCCATAAAATGGATAAGTCATTACAAATAGGGTGAGAATGTAAGCCCCTACATCAACAATCATGCATATTAACTCTTGATGGCTATCAAAAACAAAGCATGAAAATAAGAATATCAAATAGCTATTTTTCAACCTATGTGTGTACCTCCACAACCATTGCAATTCATGGAATTACATTTCTCTACTCATTTAGCAAAACTACACACTTTTGCAAACATTTCCACCAAACAACTACAAAATTTAACAAAAACATAATTTTTCTATGTTTTCATGAATGTCCATGCCATTTTCCAAGGCAAGTATGAAGTCAGTCTCCACAACTTTTCGTAGTGTGTTTGTAGTCTCTGACAGAATTGGAATGGGGCATAGACATCCATTACAACATAATAAAAACAACATTTTTTTGGTTATTGTGGATACAAACCATCCTAGTGGACATGTTTGCAAAATGTAAAAGCTTATATAGTACACACGAACTATTTCATAAAAATGGTTGAAAGAATTGTAAAGTTACATGAATTACAATGATTGCAGCATATGCACAAAGATGATGTATGGAAGATGCAAAACAATATTTATTTATAAAATATAAACTAGCTACAAATGTATTAGCACCAAAGATTTCATTTACTGTAATGAGTTTGAGAATGTTTAAATATTAACCAGTTACAAATGTATCAACTCCAAAGAATTTAATTTACTGCAATGAGTCTGAGAATGTTTAAATATAAACTAGCTACAAATGTATCAACACCAAAGATTTCATTTACTGCAAAGAGTGTGAGAATGTAGTGCATATTACCCCTGGATGGCTGTAGAAACAGAGCATGGAAATAAGAATACTAGATAGCTACCTTTTTTCCTATATCAAGTATTAGACCAAATCTATAAAACATGATAGATAACAACTAAAAGTGTACTCAAAATCATCTTTAAAAGAAATCAAGCACCTATTGTTGCAATTCATGGACATTAGATAATATCAGAAGAAATAGCAGCCACTCTCATCTCTATGAAGTGTTAAAAAAAGGTAGAAAATAGCATGACATGAATTAGCAAATGACTTTAGGCAAAAAGTACATAAGTTATTTTAAAGGAAATTCCATGAATTAGAAAATGAAATAAACTTAGAAACTATTTAAGAGAAATTGCATGAATTACAACAATTAATGCTACGTATCTTGCATTTTGAACAGACGAGAACACTTTGAGAGTGTCAAAGGTATGAGATTCTAACACTAGGAACGCAGGGTAAACACGCCCTTGTGACTGAGTGCAGACCTATCTTGGGTCTCGCACCAGTGTTCCAATAAGGCGAGCATGCTGGAAAGTGGAACTCATAGCCAAAGCAGCAGAAGTTGGGCTCACTAGTTGAGTTTGCACAAAGTCGCATTGGATAGGACCTGAGTGTGCATCGGGGTGAGCTGGGCTCACACCCTTAAGTCAATCCAAGTATGGGATGCACTAAGTTGGACACCCAGGGAGGTGGAGGAAACCCAACAGGGCTCATCTGAGGTTGCAAACTAAGAGAGTTCACAAGGTTGGAAAGTAGGGTCACTACTTGAGAATTCAGAATAAGGAGGAAAGTGATAAAGTCAGAAATTAGGGGATTGTCCCAAAGTTGAGTGTCATCCTACGGAGGTCAAGGATTTTTACTAATAGCTTATATAGGGGAGCATATATCCTCGAAGTTGTTGAAAGCACAACAAAAGCAATCAAAATCGCAAACAAGCCCTCAAAGTGAAGGTCGATACTGCAGTGAATTCTCCCACTACAGAGAGTTCCAAAAAGTGCAAAGCAAAGAGCTACATTGAGGTCAGCCTAGTCCCAGTGAAGGGGGATGTGGGTTGTAGACAAGGTAAGTCGTCATGTAGCTCAATTGGGAGAACGCGACGCTCCTCCTTGAAGATCAACAATCAGATAAGCATTCAGAAACAACAAAAGCTAGTCAAAAGTAGTTCAGGGATCAGAGTTCCACATGAAGGGGTTAGTTAGCATCCTAAAGAGTGGTCGTGTTCCTAAGGGAAGTTGTTCCAGTGAGTCAAGGACTCACTGTTTAATATCAAGTCTTGTGAGAGTAAGAAAGACTCTCTTTTATTGTAAATGGTGGCTTGGGGCCTTCATAATCAATAAAGCTTGATATTTACCCTACATTCAGATAAATAGCCAACTCGGGCTAAGGATTCATGATTACTGTCAGTTCTAGTGCGACCCTGTGCTAGAATTTTGATTACCATTCCCCTACAAAGAAAGAAAGGACTCGATGTGTATGCATAAAGGAATAATCCAGATTGGACCCAAAAAAATTAGCATCCCTTGGAGCAGATCAAGTAAGCTAAAAATGGTGTCACACGTGGTTGGAAAAGTGTGCGAATAGTGTTGCAAAAGCTAGCCCTGTGATAGTTGGTATTAGAGCTCAGTTTCTCGATACACCGAGTTGAAAAGGTTACCTGTATCTGAAGGATCTGTATCCATGGAAACAACATCAGAAGGTCTGGGTGGCTCTAATCTGAAGTGAAACTCGTAAGAGGATCAGAATCCTCAAGATGAGCATTCCTCGCAGTTCCGAGGATTCAATGTGAATACTCGTTGCTAGAAGGAAAAGACCAAAGACCGGCTAAACGATCTAGAGAATTGCATCCAGAGTCCCTTGAGGATGTTGGATTGGCATACAAGATAGGCCAATTAGAGAATGAAGTTTCCACGTTGTAAAACCAAATAAGCCTTGGTATGACAGAACAACAAAGGTTAGAGGATGACATGAAGTTCTTGAAGACCCTTGTCACTTCAATGTCTCAAGAAGGCATGAGTTTTGAACTCAAGGCTAAGCCCCCAACTGAATATACTGGGCAACGAGATGACAAGGCTCTAGAAAATTACTTTTGGGATATGGAGCAGTACTTGGAAATCCTGTCGGGCTTATCAGAAGAAGCCAAAGTCAAGACTGTTGCCACACAACTGACAGATGTCACAAAGCTCTGGTGGCAAAACCGAGTGGAGGATTTGAGAGTAGGAAAATTAGTGCCAGTGGTGGATACCTGGGCCAAGTTCCAAGAAGCATTGAAGTTGCAGTTTAAACCCGAGAACTCATCTTGGACTGCTAGAATGCGGCTCATGGATTTGAAATACAATGGTAAGATGCAAGAATATATAAAGGAATTTACCACCTTGATGCTTGAGATCAAGGAAATGTTAGAGTAGGACTAGTTATTTCAGTTTATGAGGGGATTACCACAGTGGGCTCAGACCGAGCTCAGGTGCACTAATGTGCAGACCCTAGTTGTAGTCGTCACAGCTACAGACCGATTATATGACTACAATAGAGAGTTGAGCAAAGAACTTGGTGGTCAACAAAAATCTAAAAGGAAGGCTTCATTTGTGATGAAGGAAAGCAAAGACCCAGCAAAGTTGGGACAAAGTACTTCCACTAAGGCCAGTTCAAACACTAAAAAGGGATCTAGAAAATATTCGACAAAAGGATCTAGAGGACGGTCAAAGGGACCTCCAAAGATACTTGGTGCATGCTTTATCTGTAGCAAAGGAGCCCATTGGGCTAGAGAATGTCCAGAGAGACAAAGGCTAAATTTTATAGAGGTTCAAGCAGAGCAAGATGGATCAACACCTAAATTGGGAATTGTTTAGTTGCACGTGCTCAATGCATCAACACCAGGTCAATCGAAGGCCACAACAGCCAAACCTATGGACAAGAATAAGTTGTGCTTTGTGGATGCTTGTCTAGATGGGTAGTGCATAGTCACATTGGTGGATTCAGGGGCCACCCACAACTACATATTGGCTAAGAAATCCAAAGCCATGGGACTCAAGGTGTAGCCAAGCACGAGTTCCTTTAAGGCAATCACCTCTCCAGCATAGAAGATCGGTGGTATCATCTGAGATGTACCCACCTCAATTGGGAGTTGGCATAGTAAGATGGATATGATGGCCATTGAAATGGATGACTTTGAATTGATCCTAGGCTAGGATTTCTTGAGAATCAAAAAAGTAGCGGTAATACCCCACCTAGAAAGTCTCATGTTTATGGACCCAGTTCAGACAAGTCTGGTAAAGACAATAGAAAGGAGATAAAGTGGGAAAGTCCAAGTGGTCTCTACTCTGAGCATGAAGCAGTCGACGAAGAAGAATAAGAAGGAACCTATGTTCTTGGTCACCTTGCTTGGAGGGTGGGATGAAATGGATGGTGTCACTGAGGCATCCATTCCACTAGATGTCAGTGATATCATACTTTAATTTGAAGATAGAATTCCTGAGAAGCTACCGAAGGAACTTTCCCCATGGTGGGTAGTAGACCATTGAATAGAATTGCAGCTAGGAGCTAGACTTCCTGCCCAGGCACCATATTGGTTATTTGGCCCTGAGATGGTGGAGCTTAAGCAGTAATTAGAAGAGTTGCTAGAGGCAGGTAATGTAAGGCCATCCCCTTCTCCATATGGAGTGCCAGTTTTGTTCCAAAAGAAGAAAGACAGAACACTGAGGCTATGTGTAGACTTCAAGGCTCTCAATAAGCTCACTATCAAAAACAAGTATCCCCTTCCATTAATAGCAGAATACTTCAATCACCTAGCAAGGGCGAAGATATTCACCAAATTGGATCTAAAGCAAGGCTACTATTAGGTCAGAATTGCTACAGGGGATGAAGAAAAGGTGAACTATGTGACAAGATATGGGTCATACAAATTTATGGTAATGCCCTTCGGGCTGTGCAATGCTTTGGCCACCTTTTGTACTCTTATGAATGACATGTTCCAGTCTCTACTCGACAAGTCGGTAGTGGTGTATCTAGATGATATCCTTGTATACAACAAGACTATGGAGGAACATAAGGTTCACCTGGAAAAGGTGTTCAAGTTGCTGAAGGAGCACCAAATCTTCGTGAAAAAATAAAAATGTGTATTCGCCCAAGAGGAAGTTCACTTCCTTAGCCATATCGTGGGAAAAGGAAAGATCAGGCCGAATCCAAAAAAGCTCCAAGCAATCAGGGATTGGGAGCTGCTTCAAAATGTGCATGAAGTGAGATAGTTTTTGGGCCTGAAAAATTACTACTGGAAGTTTCTAGTAGGGTACAACAAGTTGGCAGCCCCGTTAATAGACCTCCTCAAGAGAGACTGAAAATGGAACTGGTCAAATAAGTGCAAGGCAGTGTTCGAGGCTCTCAAGGAGAAACTCACCACAAAGCCTGTGCTTGCTCTACCTGACTTCAGTAAACCTTTTGAGGTGCAAAGTGATGCATCAGACTATGTATTTGGGAGAGTTATTATACAAGAAGGAAATCCAGTGGCATACAAGTCAAGAAAGTTGAAGGATAGAGAAAGGATATATCTTGCCCATGAAAAGGAAATGACTTAGATCATACATTTTCTTCGTACTTGGGAGCATTATCTCTTGGGTGCACTAATTTTTGTCAAGACTGATAAAATCTCTTCAACATATTTCAAAACTCAAGCCAAATTTACTCCCAAGCAGGCTAGATGGCAAGAGTTTCTAGCCGAGTTCGATTATGAGATCCAATACAACCCTAGAAGGAAAAACATTGTTGCATATGCTCTACGCAGAAAAGAACAGTTGATGATAGTAGTGGTGGAGTCAAAAAGTGGCTCAATTAGTGCAAGTTAGGTGACTCTCTCGATAGAGATGATTGAGAACATCAAGTAGGGCTTGGTGGATGACCCTTAGGCTCCAAAACTGTGGAAGCAATGCAAGGAAGGGCGGACTCGAAAGTTCAATAATTAGGATGGGATAATGATGTTTACCTAGAACTGAGTCTATGTCCCAAAAAACAAGAGCTTGTGTAGAGACCTAATGCATGAATGTCATGACACCCATGTGGGCAGGACACCCAGGACAAAAGAGGACTCTAGCTCTCTTGGAAAGAGGTTTCTGTTGGTCGATGATGCGGAAGGATGTGGATGACTATGTCTGAAGTCGCCTCATTTTTCAGCAAGATAAGGTTGTGATGCAGTCTCCGGGAGGCTTGCTCCAACCCCTACCAGTTCCAATTTGACATTGGGCTAGTGTATCGATGGACTTCATAACAAGTCTACCAAACATCGAAGGTTTTACAAGCATAATGGTTGTAGTCGATAGATTTTCAAAGTCTGGGATCTTTGTGTCGAATCAGACTCCATGCACAATGGAGGTTGCCACCGACTATTTCTACAAGAATGTGGTAAAGTATTGGGGAGTTCTACTAAGTATCATCAGTGATAGGGATCCTCGGTTTACATGAAATTTTTGGGCTGAATTGTTTAAGCTCATGGGAACGAAGCTCCTCATGTCCACAAGCCATCACCTAGAGACCGACAGCTAGACCAAGTAGATCAATGTAGTGTTGGAGGATTATTTGAGACACTTTGTTTGGTCAGACCAGTCAAATTGGTTGAAGCTTCTAGATTCTGCACATTTCTGCTACAACATACAAAAGTCTGGGTGAAGCCAATTTTTGCCATTTCACTTGGCAACTAGACAACAACCCTTGACCCCACACACAATTCTCAGTGGATACCATGGACTATGTCTACCTATAGTAGAGCATCTTAAATATTAGCAAGATAGAGTGGATTTGGCATGCCATCACTTGGTTCAAGCTGTAGAGAGAATGAAGATGTACGCGGACGTAGGAAGGCGAGTCGTTGACTTCAAAATAGGAGACAAGGTATTCCTCAAGTTGGATTTAGTTCAGTTCAAACCACCCAAGGGTTTGAGCTATGCTCTCACTAGAAGGTTTGAAGGACCATATGAGATCATAGACAAGGTGGGAAAGGTATCCTACAAACTGAAGCTTCCAAATCACATGCGAGTACACAACGTGTTCCATGTGAGCCAGCTTCGTCCAATGCACTATGACATTTGCAGAGGACTAGAAAATGTCTTGGACAAGCCTAATGTAAAGATAAAGGAAATACGTGTAGTAAGGGAGCGCAGATTCGGTGAATACAGGTGGAAAGAGTTCTTGGTACACTGACAGGGCTAGCCCAGGGATGCAGCTACATGGGAAAGAGTAGAGAGCCTGTGGAAGTTCAAGGATGAAGTCTTAGAGTTCTTGCAAAGGGACTCCCAAGCATAGTTCTAAGCCCCAAAAGAAAGTCGAGCGCATTCTCCGCACTAGTCCATCAAGGTGATTTGTGTGCAGGCATTAGGGACGTCACCTATTTTTAAGTAGGGGAGAATGTCAGAGGTATGAGAGTCCAACACTAGGGACATAGGGTAAATACGCCCTCGTGATGGAGCGCAAACCTATCTTGGGTCTCACACTAGTGTTACAATAAGGCGAGCACATTGGAAAGTGGAACTCATAACCAAAGGAGAAGAAGTCGGGCTCACCAGTTGAGTTCGCACCAAGTCCCATTGGACAAGACCCAAGTGTGCATCAGGGTGAGCTGGGTTCACACCCTTAAGTTGGACCAAGTATGGGATGCACTAACCTAGAAAACCAGGGAGGTGGACGCAACCCAATAGGGCTCATCCGAGGTTGCAAACTCAGAGAACTCACAAGGTTGGAAAGTAGGGTTGCTACCTAAGAATCCAGAATAAGGAGGAAAGTGATAAAATAAAAAATTGGAGGATTGTCCCAAAGCTGAGTGTCATCCTACTGAGGTCAAGGATTTGTATTAATAGCTTATAAATGGAAGTATATATCCTTGAAGTTGTTGAAAGCACAACAAAAGCAATCAAAATCGCAAACAAGCCCTTAATGCGAAGGTCCATACTGCAGTGAATGCTCCCACTATAGAGAGTTCCAAAAAGTGCAAAGCAAAGCATCATGTTGAGGTAAACCTAGTCCCAGTGAAGGGGGACATGGGTTGTGGACAGGGTAAGTCATCTTGTAGCTCGATTGGGAGAACATGATGCTCCTCCTTGAAGATCAATAATCAGATCAACATTCAGAAACAACAAGAGCTAGTCAAAAGAAGTTCAGGGATCAGAGTTCTACATGAAGGGGCCAGTCAGCATCCTGAAGAGTGGTCATGTTCCTAAGGGTAGTTGTTCTAGTGAGTCAGGGACTCGCTATTTAATATCAAGTCTTGTGAGAGTAAGAAAGACTCTCTTTTATTGTAACCGGTGGCCTAGGGCCTTCATAATCAATAAAGCTTGCTATTTACCCTACATTTGGATCAGTAGCCGACCAAGGACCCCTGTTGAGCTTTGTCCAATTTTTCAGTCATAGCGCTGATTATTAGTTATTAATTTGATATATAAATGGATGCCAAATTTATGGTATATTTTTTTTTTAATATATTTTTATTACAATTTAATAAATTTGTAGATAAGAGAAAAGATTAGATACTTTAGGTTGGTGAGTTTGTTATGTTTATGTAAAGTTACATTGCTTAACCAATTTTTTTATTATAGAGTTAATATTATTTATATAGAAATGTGTGTTTAGGTTTTATTCTTTCAAATATATTATAGCTGAAATAATAAACAAAATTCAAATACTAAATATATATAATGTTTGATTATTTTAAGAAATGAAATTATCTTATACAATATAAAAGTTTTTATATATTGTATTAATATGAAGTATAATAATATGAATTTAGTATTATTTTAAGATATAAAGTATTCCTTTATCTTATTCACCCTATTATTTACTCATCTAATTGGTTACACCACCAAACATAGAGAAAACATATTTTTTGGTTGATCTTCTACTGCAAACATCTCTAGTCCAATTTGAATATACAAATCCATGAATACAAATTGAATATTTTGTCCCTTGTAAGATAACTATGATAATATAAGTAATAGTGCTAATAAATCTAGTCATCTCACATGGCGAAAGTAGTGAGTAGAAGTGCAAGAGAGATGTAGAGCACATGATTGATGAGTAGGAGTGTCATGATTGTGTGGAAATGAGTGAAGAAAAAGAACAAGTTCATAGGTGTGACAAGGAAAATGGATTGAAGGATTAAGACAACAAAAAAAAGGGAATGAAGGGTTTTGGGAGTTGACTTTTTAGAAAAAAAATCATGAGAGAAAGTTCAATGATTGTAGTAGATCTCTAGATAGTTAAGGGATTTTTTAACCCTCTTTCATTAGATATCCCAATGGCGACTGGAAATCATGGCTCCCCTAGGCTTAGGGTTGGTTTTTCATGATCTTCCTCTCCTAATTCTAGTGCTCAACATTTTCAGCTGCTGAGATCTACAAAGATGCCAAAAATGCTTCTAATTGTACACATTTTGGTAGTGACATTAGCAAATCAATCATTTTGAAGTCATTCCTTGGTTCTCATCCCCACCTGGTTGCTCAATCTTCTATATATTGGAGACCCCTGGAAATTCAATTAGATAAGGTATGCCTCATTATTTGACATAACATTCCACATTATCAATTTTTACTCTTTGGTACATGGCAGTAATCTTCAATGTGTCAAAATTTTGTGTATGCACGAAAATCACACAAAGTTGCTACTATGTTTCCCAAAAAAACAAATAGGGGATTACACATGCAGAATATCAAACAAAAGAAGGAGACAAATCTAGGCATGCAATATTTTTCTTTTTATATTAACTAAGCTGGAAATGAACAATATAGGAAATATTAAACGTAATCTACTAAAAGACAACTCTAAACTATGAATTACTATCTACTGGGAGCAATCCACTGCTCAACAAAAAAAAAAGACAATTTCAAGAGCTCACTGGCATGAGCTACGCAGAGCTCTTTAGGAGCAATCTCCACTCACACACAAAACATACAGTTGTTGTTGTTCAGGAGCTTTCAGAAGCTCACACACAAAACATTATTTAAATCACACATAGAACAAAGAACATTCCCTTCAGAGTGCTGTTGCTTAGGAATTCAACTTCTCTAAATGACAAAATAATCTTCCTTCATTCCTTTTTTTTCTTTCAACAAACATTCCCTCTCAAATTTGAAATTACCTACCAACATTAATTGGGAATTCAAAATGAGCTACCATATTTACTTTAGTGGTTGTCAAGAGTTACAGGGATGAAGATCCCAAAAACTGTCATTGAAATTGAGGGCTCCTAAATGGTAGGTGAAATAGGGGGCTGACGTGAGAGCGGGAGGCTCAAGAGCATTCAATTTTCCAACACTCCCCCTTGGTCCTGAGCCGACGAAACAGGATCAATCTTGATCCAAATTAACAATGCCCAATTTGCTTCTCAAATGCTCAAAACTATCCTTGCTCAAAGGCTTGGTGAATATGTCTTCTAGCTGTTGCTTAGACCTACAAAATGCCATTTTAATTTCACCATTCTCAACCAATTCTTTGATAAAATGATACCTAATTTCAATGTGCTTGGTTCTTCCATGAAACACAAGATTTTTCGTCAAGTCTATCAATGAAACATTATCACAAAAAATTACTATTCCATCCTCTTGTTCTTCTCTCAAATCTACCAAGATTCTTCTTAGCCAAATAGCTTGACATGCTGCTTTATTCGCTACTATATACTCAACCTCTGTTGTTGATAGGGAAACTGTGGGTTTTTTCTTGGAGGCCCATGAGATGACTCCTGATCCTAAATGAAACACATGTCCAGATGTGCTCTTCCAATCATCCAAACTTCC